>JAGRRF010009292.1:29419177-29475650 GCA_019097615.1 Morone chrysops
GATGAATGTTGTTGCAGTAGCTCTTTGCCAACACCAAGAGCGCTACAGCTGCATTCTCCCATAAAGTCAGTATGTGACAGCAGTGAATTAAAGAAGAATAGACATATATATATATATATATATATATATTTATGTGTGTGTGTATATATATATATATATATATATATATAATATTAGGGATAATATTCCCTTAGGTTAGTAACTGACAGGACAGACCAGATGGGAAAACTACGGATGAACCACAGCTGAACTGAACAATGGATAAATGTGTGGGTGTATTAAGAAGTCCGCTACACTGATCTGGGAGGAAGGTCAGTAAGAGATATTATATCATCATATATCATTACAAAGATGTAAGCATTATCATGCTGTAGAGCTTTTGTTTCATTTTATTAATCATCATAACCCAATTATGCATCCAAATCATTCTTAATGATCCTCCAAAGTGTAAAGATTTGATGTCAGTCACTTAATAAAACTAAAATTAATTGGCTCCCATTTTGATAATTAATTAATGATAAATTGTTTCTATCGTAGGTCAGCTGTTTTGACAGGTAATTTTCGACTTAGTGGTAACATTTGTATTAAGAAGATGCAGTTAAGTTTGGAGAAATGCATCATATGAGTGTAACTTCATTAACTGAATTGAATTAGTACAATAAACTTAATTTACCCAAGTTACCTTAATAATAAATACTTGAGTTACTTCTACATTAAATTTAAATATCTCTCATGCTTAAGTTGTTTGAGTTGAACTTTAGGATTTACAGTGAAACCTGTAATAAAACATCAAAAACTATGAAACCTGTATTGAACCTTTGATTGGTATCAACAGTGCAACGTATGAAAGTCTTACCATGCCTGGGTCTTAATGTTATTACCAGAGTGAGGTGTTTGTGTTGTAAATGTTCAGAATCATCATATTATTCAGTCTTATGTTCCGTAGTTTATAAACAAACAACAGTTTGTTCCTGACTGCAGCTGGCCTCATCAACAAGGCCAAGGACCCCCGGTGACTCTGAGTCTTACCCCTGTACGTTTAAGCAACTATTTCAAGCTGCCACCAACTTATTAAAGTCGGTGGCAGCTTGAAATAGTTGCTTAAATGTAACTTTTCTTTAATGCTTTAATGCGAACCCCTGAACGTCCCCAAGCAAGTTCAGTTTTATGACAATAGTTCTAAATTCCTGTGTACAGTAATGCTGTTGGGATACTAGAATTAGGGTTAGGGTTGAGCTGAATCTGGGTAGTGGCACCTTTCTTGGTCCATTTCAGGCACTGGTTCTGCAAAAACCAAAGTATTGGACAAATTCACATGAATGTCAAATGTCACCCAATAGTTTGAAGGTTTTGCAAAAATTCTGAATGTTTTGTTTTAAAGTTACAAGACTACCATCAGTAACATGCATCATGTCTGAAAATAAACAACGACAAAGAGCGGAGGAGGCGCACACTGAGAGAAGATTTGGTCTTCAACACCTCCTCCTCTCTCACTCTCATTCTCCTCATACTCATCTCCCCCCTTACTTTCACACTCAAGTATTTCACACCTCTTTTTGTCCATCTATATCTCTTTCTGTCTTCTTCACTGTGACACTCACTCATGTGACATCAGTGTCTCACTTCAGTGCTGATCAGTTCTGACAGCGGCTGCTAAGTCATATGACCTGCACTCAAACTCAGGCTACAATTTGGATGTGTTCAGACTTGACTGAACTTTTACGACTTGAAAGAGAAAAACAACGCAATCAGTCCTTTACGTTTGTGCGACAGCGCCCTCTAGCAGATGTCGGAATTATGACTCTTGTCCGTCGGGAGGAAGTCAGGTGACGTTATTTTAGAGAAACTAATTTCTTGTGATAATGTGAAAAGCTTCTAAAGCAAATAGATCAGGACCCAACGTTAATCTACTCGCTCAAAATCAAATTTTCTTGCCCTTATACAAATTCTCTTATTAATTTGTGGTTTTTAACAAAGACCCACTCGCTGCCGGCTCTTGTTATGACAGTCCAGCACCGATTTTAGGAAACTTTTCAGAAAGACGAACCCATTTTATCCACCCTTAATTCAAACTTGAAGCAAACTGCGCAATCCCTAGTTGGAGTTTTGCCCAAACTTCTAATTGAAATGCTCATAGACATTGTCCTTTTTTTGTTTTGCTATTTTCTTGCTAGTGCCTGATCGGTACAGTGCATGTGGAAAGTGTTTTTCTGTTAACTGCAGCTATATGCATTGTTGTTCAAGCTGTTTGAGATAATAGAGTGACTAAAGTCTCAACATAATTTGGGGAAAAAACATGATCCTTGTATCCAGCTGTCTTCATCATTCTGCAACCACACCACTTCAAGTGCTGAAAATGACTTCATTTTCACTCCTGCATCCTAAACAGAGACAAAAATAGTTGCAGTTATCTCCTCATGAAAAACTTAATGTCCATAATTCATAAGATAGTTATAGCTTGCTAGGTCACTAACTTGGAGGTGACGCGTTTGATGAAGACAACAGTGTTAGGGTGGATCTATAGATGGCAATAGAAATGGAACTTTTGCTCATTTGATTTTCCGTTCCAGTTCTCCTAGATGTTGTTCCTCCTGAGGTTTCTTCCTCTTTTTCCCCATTAAATGTTATTCATTTCATAGAGTTTTCTTCCTTATCTAAATCGAGGGTCTAAGGATAGCAGGTGAGGTATCCTGTAGACATTGTGAAGCCCTTTAAGGCAAATTCATTCATTCAAAGTCATTTTGGGCTACAGAAATTCAAATTTTAACAAAAGGGCAAAAATAGAAAACATAAATAAACAAAAGTTATTTTTTTACCTCTCTTGCAGTATTCAAGCCTGTACGGTGAACGTATGTAAACTGGCTTCCCCTCAGACCAGACACTGTCCTTACCCACAATCCTCCCTGCTCACTCACAGACAGTGTGTGAATAAACACCATCTGAGAAGAGCAGGGAGCCAACAGCCCCACACATCCATCTCTGCTCTTATTAACATCTCTTACCAATCTCTCAACTGCTCCGGCTGTTCTCCCTCTCTGCCCTCTTAGTGCCCCCTCTCTTCCTTACCTCGGCTAGTCAGCTGTTCACCTTCCCAACACTTCCTTCCCACTCTGCATCCATCATAATGTGTCAGCTGAATAAACCAGTCTGCCATCCAGCCAGAAAGCTTCTCGCACTTTCTTCATGTCTTTGTCTCTCCTCTGTTTCCTTATTTTACAGCTGTTATTTAACTCCTTCAAACCTCTCCTCACCTAACACCTCTGTCCTTCAACCCTCCTTTTTCTCTCCTCTCACTGAGTACTCAAACTACTTGTCACTCTTTCCTGATTTCTCATCTCTTTTTTTTCTTCTTTCCAGCCAATTCACACCTCCTCCTTCTCCCTCCTGTTCAGTTATAACAGATTCTAATTTCTGGGTTGTGACCCACTTTTCAACAGCTGACATGTTCTGTTCTGGTCCAGTCCTGAGTCTCCTTCTGTTCTTATAGCCTTTAGTGTCAACAGACATTCACCAACACTCAGGATGTGATGTAACTACGGAGTGAATGTCCAATAAACGTACATACATAACTGCACTGAGCAACACTTTTTAATTAATGTTTTTATATTTACAATTTATCTCCAGCTTTATGGAGCTTCATAGTGAGTTTCAGCTCATTGATTATCTGTCTGGCCACTGCTTAACTGTTTTGGTTCACGCAGTAAATTTATGACTAATTGACACTAATTTATTTAGTGGACAAAGCTTCTAGGTCTGAGAAGTGAGACCAAGTAACATTAACCTGCTACTTGTGTGTATGGGTTTGTACGAGAGACAGAGGATGTTCAGATTTCTGAATGTGTATCTGCCTCTGTGTGTGTGTATAGGTGTATGTGGGAGTGTGCGTGTGTGTGTGTGTGTGTGTGTGTGTGTGTGAACCCCTGGAGGAATAATGGTCGCTATGGCGTCAGCAGTGGGGGCTCTGCTTCTAATAAAAGAAAATGATGACTCTCAGCCAACCCCACAACAGAGTGAATCCCTCGCTCACTTGCCTCGTCCAAGCAGGTGTGAATGTGCGTCTCGTTAATGGACGGACAGGCAAGTTAACGAGAATTAAGGGCTGCTGTTGTCTGCCCTGTTCCCGTCTGGCGCGTTGCTGAGAAAGGTCAATGTCTGTATGTGTGTAGGTGTGTGTGTTTGAGTTGATTCTTACCATGAGTCGGATGTGATACCAATTTCACCCATGTACATTTCATCAACATTTAATCATGTCTCCACTTCCTCCCACTGTACAAAATTAAGCCAAAAGACTTGGAGCAGGTGTCTGCACTGGAGTGATCGGCGTTGTCGTCCATACACTCGGCTGACTCAATCACAAGCAGGGCTCAGCTGTCAATCATGACACGAAACCCCCTTTTTTAAGCTTCAAATAACTAACTTATCAGGAAAATGAACACTGCATGATAAGAATTAGCTAAAATGACAGAAACCAAGACTGGTCCACAATATGTTTAGCCTAGCTTAGCACAAACACTGGTAAGTAGGGAGGAACTTCCAGCTTCCACCAAAAGGCCAGAAATACAGCCTACTAACAGCTGCACAACTGTTGTATATATACCTTGTGACCCTACAAGCAGCAAATAAACACACAAAAATAATCTTATTGACATAAACAGCTAAAGCCACTACACCAACCAGCTAGCTAACAGCTTATGTGCCAATAGTGTGAAAGCTGAAAGACTCCAACTGATCTCAGAACCTACCAGGAGCTCTGTTCCTGTTATTTTCTTCTGGTCTTTCTCCTCTTGTCCCCTTCCGTATGTTCATGTAGTCGAGTTATGCAGAAGCATCAGTGAATTTTCTACTCACACTGCAACATTTTCAACTTCTTACATCACAGCAGTGAATATGTTTATGTTTGCTTGCACTTGCCCCAATTGACCGTGATGTTATGTGCGGTCACCAGTTGAGAAGTGGTTCTTTCAGGTGTCTGTACTTTACTTAAGTATTTATTTTTCTGATACATTTTTACTTTTACCGCCTAAAATCTTCCACAAATATCTGTATTCTCTACTCTTTACTATTTCAAAACATGTTACTTGAGTTTTAATATATTTGAGGTGAATTATCATGCAATAATTATCAAATATCAGCGCACACCGTCCCGACATCCACATTGATGCATGTCATTCTTGATAGATGTAACATGACAAAAAAAGCTGAAAATAATGTAACAAGATCAAACAAAAAATATCAGTATTACTATAATTCTGTTTTTTTAGAACGCACTATATAAAATTACCATATTAATATTATTTGAAGATCTGAAGTTATAGTTGTACTTTCACTATACTGTAGTTTCGCTGTATACTGTATACTAGTATTTCTATGTTTCTATTTAAAATAGTGTATAGTATAGGAATGCTACAAAGATCTAGAAACATAGTATTACTAATGAAATAGAGACCGGGTTGAGGCAGACACACTCATGTTACAGGCAACAACAGCTTTAATAGAGCAAATAGGAGATCATCATCATGTAACCACTCGTTGCAAAAATGAGTACACAAGAGATAAAATACTGGTAGTTATCACGTAACATGTGATGACGTATCTGAAGTATATTAACTCATCTCTTCATGTTATTCTAGTGATCCAAGCAACACTTTTGCTTGTGTCCCATTTCCTTTATTTATTGGTTATGATGCTTTAGAGAACTATTCACTTTGTAGTAGTTCACCCTCGACCTTCATTAAGTCAGAAAGATTAGTGGTTTGATTTGAGTAGAATTTACTTTGAGTGAGTCTTTTATAGTTATGAGGTTTTTGTCAGCATGTAGCTTCACCTTCACCATTAGTTGTAATTATGTTCTGGAATAAGTTATCGTATTTGAGACCTTTAAGATGTTTTATGTTTATATAATCTATTATAAATCTATAAATCACTTTAAATAATCTTCATTTTCAAATAATCTTGGTTATGCAGAAAAAGAAAATGTGCATTACATCCATATTTGAAGCTGCTAAGAGTATTTAAAAGGATGCTAAATGGAAGCAGTAATGCAGTTTTTAGCCCAGGACTGAGAGTGTTATTGCTTTAAATAACTACAATATTCACCAGGGGCTGAGAAATTAGGGAGGTGAGGCGGAAGGTTTCTGGTTTTAATTCTATGTTTGGTTTGGTGAATCTCACCTCTGCTTTAAGCATGAACTTGCCCTGCCAGTGCACATCCCAGGGGAAACTGTGTAATCACGTAATGTGGAGGTGTGGGGTAAACATACCTGGCAGCAAGATGAAAAAGTCTGAACTCTTCCTACTCTGAAATGCTTTGGAGTCTAAAGTTAGCAGGCAACAGACAGACAGGCAGACTCCAGCTGTGAGTTGGCCCACTGAACTAAATCTGTTTGCAGGAAATTGAAGAAAAGGACATCTCTGGATCTGTGGAGGGCAGGGAAGCTCCTGAGTGTGTTTGTGAGTGTCTGTGAGTGGCTTCTGTCAGTAATTAATTATTAGTGTAGCACATTGAAAAAATAATGGATAAACTGGAGGCAAGAGTCAGACAAAGGTTGAGCACACTACAGATAGTTGTTAAATGTAATGTAATTACATTTAATGTAGACAGACCATCATCAGGCATCAGGTCAAATAAACATCACAGACCACAACAAGCAATATAGAGACGCGCCACACTACCATCACTCTGGCTTTAATCTGCATGAGTTAATCTGTTCTCAGATTGGACTGATCAGAGCAGAGTAGGATAAAACAGTCTCAGTCTAAAGGTCCAGTGTGTGGTATTTAGTGGCATCTAGTTGTGAAGTTGCAGATTGCAACTGATTTGAACACTGCTAGTGTCCTGGGAATGAGAACGGGCTGTGTGGACTCCATGGAAGGCAACCTGCTCTCTCCATAGATAAAAATGACTTATTCTAAGGTAACAAATACACAATAATTGTTATATTCAAGTGATTATACACTAATGAAAACATGCCAATGAACACACACAGGATCTTTAACACATTCGTTTATATTAATTTAAAAAACAGAAATTAACTCAGTGACTGGTGATAGGTGTAAATTCAATGAAAAAACAAATCTATTTCAAAGTATTTCATCATTATTATTAGTCATTTCTACTTGTATCATAATTGCTATTGTTGTTGCTGTGCATCTTTGTTTCTGTCTCTGTCCTCTCTTTACCAACCAGGAAAGAGGTTTCTGCCACTTAAAGGGAAGTTTTTTCCTTCCTCTGTCACAAAATGTGGCAAGGGAACTGTTGGGTCACTGTAAATCATTTTATAAGGAGTACAAAAATAAGTAAAATTGAACTGGATTGAATGTATTTGTAAAAATATCTTAAAGGTCCAGTGGGCTAGGAGGATTTATTGTCAGAAATGGAATATAATATTCTTAGGTATGTTTTCATTAGTGTATAATTAGAAGGGACAAACCATACACTGGCTATAGATATGGGCTATCATGTTTTTCACATGTTTTGTGATTTTGGGGTCATTTTTTCCCATTTAACATACAACAATGGCAGGTTTTTTCTCATAAGCCTCAAATCATTTAGACTTTTTAAATAACCTTGTGTCATTTTCTCTTAAGTCTCTCTGACTCGACTGAAAATCACTTAAGCAAAGGTTCTTTTACCGGACCAATCTCACCGTCTATAGGTCCACTCTGACATTGTCATGGGGGATCGTTGTCTTGTGGATGTCGTGTTTCATTCACCTCAGTGAGCAAGATAGCTAGCTAAACACTGAATCTCTGAACTGTACTCCAGCATAGTTTAACAGAATTGGATTTCAAGATTAGTAATTATTAATCATTCATCTAGATTAACTATTGTATTAACTACTTTAATAATGTGTTAATAAATGGAAATGTACATATATTTTATTGTCTGTTATAGTTAGATTTTAGACTAAGTGATCAAGTTCAATGAAGAAGACATTTGGAAGATTTGGAAATAAAACCATTTATTGATTTATAATGTCACCTTTAGATATTTATTTTCAGTGCTTTACTAATGTGCCACTGGGATGTTTTTGAGTTCAGATATCTTTATTTGGTCATTATCTAAGCAAATATTTATGTATGTGATTAAATCAGCAAAATAGAAAATAACAGACAAGAATAAACCAATGAGTACATCACAAAGATCCAGCGAAATGTCAAACTTGAATCACACAAATCATCCAAAAAGGAAACAGTTATCACAGAAACAACATCTTGAAAAATCTGGGATTATTTGGCAAAATAAGCACAAATACCAACTGCAGGTTGTGGTTAAAAACAGAACTTTAAAGGTCACAAATTGAATGACAACATATGCAGGAAGATGCTGGAGAATTTAAGAACCAATCTGCAACAAAAGCCTTTAAAAATGTACAAAAACATTATATTTTTCTCCATAGAGATCAGCACTGTGGTGCACAGCGTGTGGTTCAGTGCTATTGAGGCTTCGTAACAGTTGAACAGCTCTGCTGCAGACGTCTTGCAAGTGAGCATCGGTACCACAAGATGGCAGCACTCTGATGTAGTTCACTGAGCAAGAGTCTACAGACAGGCTGCACAGAAAGCTCAAGACTACATCAGATATAACACACAGATCAGAAGTTGAGAGCAGTAACAAAGCTTCCATTCAATCTTTACTGATACAATTAATTCATGAGAAATCACTCAGTCAGTCAGTTCATACATCAGTAATAACACAGTAACAGATGTTTCAGTGAATCTTTTGCCTGTTACTGTATTAAAGGTCCAGTGTGTAACATTTAGATGAATCTATTGGCAGAAATATAATATAATATTCATAGGTATGTTTTCATTAGTGTATGATCACCTCAATGTAGGAATCCTTGTGTTTTTAAAACCAGTTAAGTTAATTTAACTAATTAATTCTTGGAACTGATTACATCTAACAAACATTTTAAGTAAAACTAACTTAATTTCATTAGTTAAAAAACATTTAGCAGAGCAATGACTGCAGCAAAGCTCTATTCAAATGCAAGGAATTATTATTTTCTGCCAAAAGAAACACATTTTGTAAGGGGCCGAAACATTTTTGAAAATTCACTGTTGGTGGAAACAGAAATGATGTGACAGGGATACCTGCAATGTTATATTTTCAAACTGAGGCTATAGATATGGGCTCTCATGTTTGTCACATGTTTCGCAGCCTCCGTAGTTTCTCCTTCGTGTGTAGAAAGGGAGGATGAAGCGCTTACACCACTAGATGCCCATAAATCCTACACACTGGACCTTTAAATACAAGTAAGTGATCTCAGGTTATCTGTGGCAGAGTGAATGAATCATTTTGGTTAATTAGAGTGTTGAGGTTGTTATTGATATTTAAAAAGTGTCTCTTTAAGCCTAAGAGTGGTTCATATTTTGAGAAAACGATTTTGACATAAGCCTCAGGCATTTCAGAACTAACACAAGGCTCAAACTGTCCATGATTATGTTCACACCCATTTTCCTTATTACGCAGATAACAATCATCTTTATAGCAATCATGATACCGACACTTCGGCTCGAGAGTGACATAAGTTATACTGGTCATGAAAGTCTTGTATTTCTCCAGTAAACGATCCAGGTGCTGCAAATACAAACTGATGGCAACTGTGATAGCACTGACATACTCTGATGCAGGTCTGCCAGTCTGAATATTCAGTCGAGCCTCATGGATCAACATCTGAACGTGGAAGGACGCTCCATTAACCCAGATTTTGAACCCACGGGTGTTCATCTGTCCATCATGCAGCAGGGAGTTTCTGAGGATGGTGAGATGGTTGCTCAGCTGCACTTCTAGTCTCTGTATTTCTTCCCGTAATCGTTGCTCATTGTTCACAAATGTTTGATGGCGTTTCAGACACTCTGACATTGTGTCCCGGACAGCTGAGGCTTTCTCTTCACCAAATACACGTTGGAGCATGCTGTATGAATTATCCTTTGTTTGATAGATACTCTTAATGCAGATCTCCATGATCATAGAAAGCACCAATGCTCCAAGGCCAATAGCATTCGGGACTGAATTTAGTGCAGCCAAAGTAGATCCCAATCTTACAATGTAGCCTGGCACAGTGGTGGCCAGGTCATTAGAGTAGGCCTGCAGCACAGTGCTAGAGTCGACGCCAGAATATTTGAGTAGAGACTCATCTATTCCTATATCTGGTAAGAGGCATGGGTGATGTAGAACACTTTGATACATTTGAAGAGCAGCATTGTCATAGTCTTCTTGTGAGAATTCTTGTGAGAGGCTCAGACAAAGTGCCAATACACCAACAGACTGAACACCAACAGACTGCATAAAGATAAAGTCCAGTCATCTCCCTCATTTAAACCCAGGAGGACAACACAGCCAACCAACCAGGCTTCTGGAAAGGGAGGTGTATTTGTTGACTTTACCCAGCGTGTCCAAGGTCCAGAGGTTTAGATGGCATCACAGTGTGATGTTTTGGTGATGATATAAAACAATGAATAATCGCTATTTACGATCTTTTCACCATTCTGTCCAAAACTAGAAACTCTGTGAAAATAAATCAGTCTTTATTTATTTTGATTGTTTGGACCTGTCTACTTGTATTATAGTCATCTAATAGCCAAATTAGGACTTGTAAAACTCTACAGACCAGTCTAAACCACCTTTGTGAAACCATATCATTTTACTGTGGCTGGATCCTCTTATTTTAAATCACTGTTAATCATACTATCTTATGTAGGGCTAATTTAAGATTAATTCTGAGTAAACTGAGACTTTTTTCAAGCTAAAAAACATGCCAGGGTTATTTTTGTTTTGGGGCTCTGGCCCCAAATGTTTTCTCAAAGGCCCTGAATCTTTTAGGCTTTTAAAATAACCTTGTGTCATTTCCTCTGAGTCTCTCTGACTCGACTGAAAATCACTTGAGAAAAGGTTTTATTACCGGGCAAATCTCAACATTGAGATAGAATAGAATAGAATAGAATATTAATCAGAGATGAGCTATTCTGATCATTTTGGGACCTTTTTTTTAATATATTTTCTGTCTGTATCACGTTCATTTTTATTTTTCAACAGTGATACATAATGTGTGTCTTTTCTGATGCATTAAGTGTTTTCATCTTTTCCTTCTAGCTCCTTGGTTCTTTTAACTGCAAGACAAGACTCTGTATCCGGAGTGTGAAGGCTCTGTGAATATAGCTTGTTTTGAAAAATATTTCATTTAGTGTTCTTCACAGAAATGAAAGAAATGCTGAGATATACACCTGCTGTGTATATGTTTTTTGTGTGCTCTTTTGCTCAGATTTCTTTCTTTCTTTCTTTCTTTCTCTTTTTAAGATGTATCCACTAGAGGGCGCTGTGTTTTCACCCTTCAACCCCGATGTAAAAACATGAGCACTCTTTTTCTGCTTCTTTCAATACAGACACTTTTTTTCACTTTAATGTACTGAAACAAATAATGATTATATTATCTTTATTATCAAAGGAGATTGACCTGGGATCTGTGACGAATATTTTCAATACAAAGATGATGTTAAGATATTAAGTCATTATCTATGTGTTACCTCCATGAATGTGGAGCAAGTCAAAGCAACAGTGAGTCACTGATTGTAAAACGCAGACAGAGCAAAAGATGCAAAAAGAGGACAGTAAAGACAAGTGACAGACATGTGGACAGAGACTGCACAGGTCCTTGTTATTCACAGCTCTGGAGAATTCAATGTTGTGACATATGGTATGAGTCATGTGTGATACCAAGTGAGAGACACAAACACACAAATGCCACAAACTGCATGTCTGTGTACATATATTTGCTCATGTGTGCAGGTGGAGAACATGGCTGCTGAGTGACACATTCCTCAGTGATTTGGTGGATTAAGAGCAGGAGACAAGAGCAGAAAAAGTCTGATGAAATTTTCAGTCAGTCTCACAAACATAAAAAACCAACAACACAAGAACAGACATAAACACAAGTACCGAAAACACAAAAAGGATTCTTGTACATACAATATACAGTAAACCATAATCCAACAACAACAATGCAAAAAAAAAAAAAAAAATCATGTGCAAGATACTAAAATTAAGTATTTTTTTTATTAAAGTACATCTGCAAACTAAGCAGGGTTATTGCACAAGGATTTGTTCCCCGACTACCATTTATAAATATGGGGAACAGAACGGGTTTTCTGTTTTTATTTTCAAAACAAAAAAGGGAAACATTTTGGTTCCCAATTTAGTTTTTCTCATTTCAAGACAAAAATCCATTGTCCGCAGAGTACAGTGACCGTAGTGGCTCTGTGAGAACAAAAGTTCAACGTTATGGCATCTAAAAAGTACATTTTGACTCTTTATCAGATACAGAGGTATAATCAGGCTTGATATTATTATTATTCTGAACAATATATAGACAGATTTTGAGTTTTGTTTGTGGACTCTTTTATGTATCTTGTTCACAATACAGAAACATCAAAATAAGGTCATGTCTACAATGCATTATAAGTCAAATGACAAACACAGTGTTTCCTTCTCCCTGACATTTGGCCATTGTTCTATTAGCTATTTGGTTTTAACTGTGTACTTTTCTAATAATCTAGATTTTAAAAGTAACAATTTCATTTAGTTTTCTTCGCAGAATTTAACAAAATGCTTAGCTAGAGCCCTACTGTGTACAATTTATAAATTTTCTTAAACCCCATAAATTAATCCTGGAGTCTTTTTTTGTGTGTCTATTGGAAACGCAATAAATACAAATTACATTTGTCTTCCAATTCTTCCCATGAAGACAAAAATACATGGGATTCCCTGGTATTTTATGAAATTACACCCCTAGCATCACTTTTCTTTACTCTATGTGAAGTGACAGCACTGTATGATTATTAGCAACTATATGATACTATAACAGCAAGGGTGGCCAACAGGTATCTAACTTTGGCATGGCGATATAAAGGATTATGAATGCTAAACTTATTATGTCCACCACTTATAATACTTGATTTTTTATCTTCTTTATGAATGTTTTTGACACAGAATGTTAAAATGGAAACGTAACAGTACATGATGGATTTTGTTTTATAATATTGTTAAGCACATTTTGTGCTTGGTGTGTTTATTCTAATGTACACTACTGTATTGATTTTCTGTCTCAGTGCTTCCGTCTCTCTGTGTCTTCCCCCACATGACTGATACTCTGTTTGTTTTGAACCTGTTGTGCTATTAAAGCCTCAAACAGAGAGCGTCTGGCTTTGATGCTTTGCAGTAAGTTCCAATACATTCCACTGCAACAAAAGGTAAACCACAGTCGGCCAAGTCGAACGCGCCCAGTGGAAATTTGTATGTGACACCGAGCTCTTGCATTTCTATTCATGTCAAAAACCTCAAGACAACTTGAGTTTCAGGCCACTGGAATGAGTCAGTTTGTGAGGTAGAGTTCATTTGGGCCCATCTTCATTTCTTCACATTCACACACATGTTATTATGAGAAACTAAACAACAACTAAAAATATGTGATTGTTTAATGTATAATTCTTATAGCATGTCTTCTGGTTTTAGTTTTTTCACCAAATCTTGAAAACGGGATTTTTTTAACAAGAGCGTTACAGAGGTCCACCACTGATGTCAGGTGATATGATCTGGCTCATAGTCGGTGTTCCAGCTGATCCTAAAGATGTTGGAGGGGAAAAACCTTTGTCTGTGTGGAGCCGGCTGCGTGCAGTACATAGATCAGACTAGAGGGCAGCATTATACATTTTGCAGATGGGAGCAGGCGGTCCAAATAACGCTGACAGTAAAATCAGTAAAATCAGAATGCTTTCCTTTACATTTATACTCACAATAGAGCCACTGGCACATCCAATTAGATCCTCAGATATATGGTTGTAACACAAAAGCTCACTAATTGCCGATTTATATGTATATAGTAAATACACACATACAGTATATAAAACGTCATGTGCTAGACTTTTTATTGCATGGGAGCAGTTTCCAGGCATCATCAGAGACTCCAGGAGGTTACTGGAAAGACAAGAAATAGTCTGGCAGATAATAAATGGAATAGTGTGTTAAATAGTAAGTTTTAGATGTTATACTAAGTTAGGCTAGCAGCTGGCAGTAGCTTCATACTTAACAGGGAGACATAAGAGCGGTGTCAATCTTCTCAACTCTTGATGAGAAAAATATCATTGTACAGGTTAAGGTTAGGCAGGTAATAGTTGAGGTCAAGGTCAAGCTTTGGGAGCAAACAACTGTAGAAAAGCTTTGTTTGTTTGATTGAAACTGCTCTGCCCGAGGTGACACACTTATGTTAAACCCTCGGTATGATGGAATTCCTTCTGAGTAAAGGCTGTTGTGAAAGAGTGGCACAAACAGAGGCAGAGAAACTCGCAGAGACTGAAAACAGGAGAAGAAAGATGATAAAAGATCAATAATTGGTTTGCTTTCTTAGCAGTGCCTGCTTTTTTGGCAGTTAGTACCTATTTCAAATAATGAGAAATTACTTTTATTTTATTTATTTTTTTCTTTTTGAAAGGTTAAATAACATTTTCCAGCTGCGACATGTGACACCATGCCATAACCTGTAAAGCATCCAGTGGTGGAACAACTTAACCACATCTAATCCAAAATATTGCTCAAGCTTGATTTACAGTAATGCAATTCCTATTTTAAGTATTACTGCAATCATTGACATAGTTTTAAAGCTCGCATGTTGTCACCCATTGGTTTGTGGAGTACCGTTGATGGATGAGAACCGTCTTTCTGTTTCTGTGTTCTGCTGTAAGAAGAAAGCTGTGATCAGCTGGCAGTCTGTAGCTAAATCCAGATTAGAAAGTTTAAACCTGTCCCAGACTGCTGAGAGGACAATACACCGGGCTTCCTGCTGCTCACACACACACACACACACACACACACACACACACAGAGAACCACACATATAAAGATGAACGGTGCGTCTCCACTTCCTCCTACAAAAATAAAAGCCCTATACAGCATCTGCGTCTTAACAGAAACTCCAAATTTGGCTCTTCTGTCAAAATGAAACCTACAGAGAGTAACTGTATCTTAACTGGAAACTGAGGATGAGGCTGTTGTTTCAAAATATCAGTCCCCATATAGTAACAAAAACAAACGTATCTCTGCAGATATACTTAGTTTTTCAAAATCATTTCCAAACAGTAACTGTATCTTTTCTCTCGCGATACGCAGAATTCAGGCACACTTCCACACTCTGTAGTTATCTTTTCACCACAGGAACTTTAGTCTCTGATACACATCTACCACTATGCAACAAATAATAAGAAAGGAAATATTTTAAAAATGGAAATATAATTTATATTTTTTCATTTGATTTTGATGTTTAATTGGATTATATTATTCCTATTATTTAGGAGGAAACCAAAGCACTTGGAGTAAACCCATGTCAACACAAGGAGCACTCTGTACTCCTCACAGCAATGGTGTCATGGCCCAAAATTGAACCCTCACCTTATTGCTGCGATGGCTCAGTCGCACACCTTCTGCGTCGCCCATCCTCTTGCACAGGTCCTTGTGCACCGCCTTAGCAATCTTATTAATATGGCGGCTCTATGGCTTGATAGCAACAGCAGAGCTGCGGCTCAGAGGAAGAGTGGGTCGTCCACTAATCGGAAGGTTGTTGGTTCGATCCGACATGTCCTTGAGCAAGAATGCTCAATGTGTGAATGTGTATGAATGTGTTAGTTTCCGTTCGATGGCCTTTGCCACAACTGTGAATGTGCGTCAGTGTGCCATGTAGTGTAAAAGTGCTTTGAGTGGTCGAAAGACTAGAAGGGCGCTATACAAGTACAGGTCCATTTACCATTTACCACAGTCTGCGATATCTGCCCAGACATTCATCTTTCATCGTCTGGTTAAGCAGCCCAAACAACAAAAGCCCACAGGATGTTTCGTCCCACTTGTGGACGGCGTGTGCGATGGCATCTCCTGCAGCTTTGCCGGCCTTGTCACTTACAGCTGGCTCATCAGTGATGGAAGGTGGTGCTGGTTCAAACATAAGCGTCACCAAGGGGCCCTCGACGAGTGCCGGCACACTAACCAATACTCTCAATCTTTAGTCATTAGACATTCTGTATGCTCCATTTATTAACAGATAGTCTTACATCAAAGCTGAGGTTAGTTAGATTAGATATCTGTAGTAAACATTGTGTCAGCTGAGGTTTCTTAGATAACTGATGATTCTGTGTTAAAATCAGAGTAACAGCAATTTGATTAAAAAAACCCAGAATTTGTCAGTGAGAATTATCTGACTGTCAACCAATCAAAAGCTGCAAAATATAAACACGTGAATTATTCACGAGATGATGCAGTACCACAGATCAAACTATGAGCGTGCTGTGTTAATGCACAGATTATACACAATGTCTGGTAATTGTGGACTGGAAAGTCTTTTGCAGAAATGTTCAAGCTCTCTACCTCTATAGAAACACTTACAAAATGTCTGCCTGATGTCATGTTTATTCACATCGCTTGATACAGAAAAAAGAGCACCCACAACAACCCTACAAAACGAACATTCATATTCAAGGACCCAAGGGACGAACACAGTCCAATCGTCTAGGACACACACTGATACTGCATACACACCCACTCACACACACGCACACACTCACTCCCAGGAACAAACACACTCAAGGTCTGATACTGTACGTACACACACTCACTCAGCAGAAAATAGCTCTGAGGGGCAGGAAGAACGCTGCATCCTGAAGATAACATCAAGATCCACAACAGTCAGATTCTCAGGAAATGCTGCTGCTGAATCCAAGTAGGACACACTGTAAGGTTTTATTGATTTGCAGGAATTTACATCACTGTTACTGTGAAAACTGTGTTAACTGACATAAACAAATGAATGAGCCCTGCTTTTGGCTGATTTCTTCCTCTGCTGTCATAAGGAAAGCGTACATGTGAGTGGGAAGGATACAAAGAATCCTCTTATGGCTAATGGTGACAATACCTCCAGTCCTGCTAAACAGGCTGAGATCACTTTTGACTGAGTGTGCAGTGAGAAACTCATTGTGTCAGGTTACACAGTGTAGGGAATGCTGCCGGTTTACTGCCCACAGTAACCTTTTAAACATGTTCAAAGTTCCCCAGGACAGTTAGACTGCAGAGTATCCGAACCTTGACATTGTGACCCAATAACTGCAGGTGGCAGGGGAAACATCATGGCAGTTGATTCTTATCCACAAGTTACATATCAGTGCAGTTAATTACCTTGATGTTCTCTTTATATGCCAGAACACAATATAACACACTATAACACATTTTGTTCTTTAAACATCCTGCGATGTATGTTATATATTATGTTGTTTTTTTCTGAAGTGACTTCCTCCTTTAAAACAAAACCATTCTTTCTGGTTTAGGAAACCAAACTTTACTACAAAACATTTGACGTCCACTTCTTCTCCTGTCTCCTGTGTTCACTTTCTTGTAGTGAGTTGTGAAGGTTTTGCACACCTAATGTAATAGCAACTGCCACAGATGTATGATTTTACATATTTTGGGTCTCACCTTTTGCCCTCCTATGAGTTTATATAAATATATTTTTGCCTATTACACATAGTTTTTTTTGGTTATCCAGCGGGTGATCTGGAGTACTACAACACTGCTATTTTCAGAATATTAAAAATACCTCTGAATATAATGCAGTCCGGTACAACCCCATGAAAATAACTGACTATAGCCATTGTAAGTATATAACAATTACACTGGATTCAATTGAACAAGTGCACCTAATAAGTGTATGTAAAATGTGCTAACAACATAAATTTACTACAACAAGCGGTGGATTACGTGTTGTGAGTAATCTTTTTAGCCACAGTGATACGTTGGGTTGACTGTGGAGTTCCTCTCCAGCTGATCACAAACATCAGCAGCAGTGGTCAAGTCTGAAACATGAGCAGGGAAGCTTGTGTTACCTCGTCTGCCCTACAAACCATCTACAGACAGACAGACAGACTTTATTGCTTTGTGTGTCAAGTGTCAATAACTCTCTAAGGCCATCATTTAAACATGGCAAGAACATGTTTATTTATAATTATATTGCAGTATAAACAACAATGAAGCAACATGCAAAGCCTGCGATCTTCGTTACCGGTGCATTCAACCACAAATGTAAAATTACCTGTTAAATTAAATTACATTTGCTAACTTTTTTTTTGCATGTGTGATGTGGTGAAAGACAAGATAATTGGTTCTTGTACACCTCCGGTATCTTTTGTGTATGTTTAGAAGTCATGTGTCAATAAATTCGAAGGCCACAATCTCTATAAACAAATATCTGCATATGAATGAAGCATCTGTAGGCAAGGGACCTGTCATGGTTTTGGGTTTTCTTTGGTTTTCCTCCTCTTGTGTCTTGTTTTGCTTCACTTTGTCTGTTTCCCCTCCAGTTTGCTCTGCCTTTATTATTTTCACCTGTGTCTTGTTATCCTGCCACTCAACTGTGTATTTAGTCCTTTCTAAAAATTTCTTTTTTTCATTTGCTACTTAGTCCTTGTTCACACATGTAGCTTTCTGCCAGCTTCCTTGTGTTTCCTCATTGTTGTGTGGACTACTTTCTCATTTTTTGGATTGATGTGTTGGACTGGACTTTATTTGGACTACTCACTGATGGATTTGTAAGTGTTTGTTTCACCACCTGGTGTATAAATGGCACTTTAAATAAATACATTATTCTTCTACATCACTTTTTGTAAAAGATCTATTCAGTTTAACAACAGCCACTTTGGGGACAAACAAAACAAGTGGGAACGCAACATTGACATATCGCCTTATGTAATGTTCATATCACAGTAATGTTGAACTTGTCAGCAAATAGTTTCTACATCCAGCACTTACAGAGTAACATTATAAATCACTTGGAGTCAATAATTTTTAATTTTTTTTTTTCTTTTGGTCTCTACCAATTCCTGAAGGACATGTCTCTCCACTATGTTGACCAGCTCGTTTCCAACTGTGTCTGTTTGCTGTTTGCTGCTGAGGTAATGTACAGTGGCATTTTTTCCTGCTTTTTCTCTGAAAATGGAGCTGAAAGTAAACCAGAACGGTAAAACTATAGCTGGAAATAATGAGCTGAAAAGAAGCTAATAATCTCGGTAAAGCAGAGGAGAGTCAATCAGTCCCTCAGCATTGTGGTTGGACCTACAGATTCTATTTAAAGCTACGGAGCACAGGTATGAGTTAAATCTACTGACTGTCACACCCAGGTTATTGAGCAAAGTCTGGGCTGTGAAGAGGAATGCTGCAGCTGTAAAGACAGAAAACCTGGTTCGCTTCTACTTTATAAACAACCGGGAGACATCCTGTAACCATGACAACCCTACTAAAACAAGCAGGCATGCCGTAACTCGGGCTACACGTCAAACGTGTGCCTGGCAAACCAGTAACCATTTATTCACCTTTAGCTCCTTGGTTTAGGGTGTAATTGTTTTGGGAGATTCCTTTCTAGGTGAGCCGGGTAATGTTTGGCAGAAGTAGATAAGATCACCACACTGACCCCTACACATCGAGAGATCTGGGCCAGTTTTTATGTGGACTTATAGAATCCACTTAGTATGTAAGCTGCTAAACAAACCTTGCTTAGCAAACATTATTAGCTAGATCCATGAAAACCATGACACAATGGAAACAACCTTTTTTAATAAAAGTGACATTTAAAAATGTTCTAGCTAATCAGTGTGCCATATCAAAATTAAGACACCATATCAAAAGCAGATCTGTAATTGTATTCCATCCATATATATTTAATAAGGGGTATGGTCTATATCTGTGTCCTAAGATAACTTCTGTTGGGATTTGGCGTCATAGAAATAAAATTTAAGTGACTTAAGGTTGCCATCCTTATAATATATATCCACATATGAGTTGAAGTCATACAGATGCAGTCGCCTAGAATTGCCAGGAGCAGCTGGTCTAAGCTGGACCAGCATGGCTCCATATCCTGGATCTTCTCATCCCCTCTTGTGGCGACAGCTCCTTCCATGGTGGTTCTGGTCTCACTGATCTAGCAGGGTGGATCATCTCAAAGTATTCTGCTGTTTAATCCAAACCCCACACTTCTTTTTACCAATGACTGTAGGCTATTTCTGTCTTAGGTAATACATCCACAATAAAGCTAAGAACAGATTAAAACAGAAACAGAGAAGGTTGAAGGAGCTAGCCAACCAGCCACAGTGTCTGGCAGCCATTGCCATCGTCAGAATCTACTTTGAAGGAGCTGGCTCTGGTGTGGACTCGAAGGGTTTGTCTGCACTGGGGTTAGTGCGTTCAGACTGTACATGAAATACAACTTGTATCCCTTGTTAGTAGTGTAATGTAAATGGCATACTTTAAAAACATGACCAGTGCAGTATTGGTTGGGTTATCATTTGGAAATTCATTTGAGTTTGGAGGCTGAGTGAACACACACTGGCTATCTGGGATACCCTATAGACATTTACAGGAGATGTTGCACCGTTTTTTGGCAACCTTGGACGTACAGAGAGTAATCTGGTAATTACGGTTAAGCTGGTAATATGAACAAGGAAAGCAGTGCTTCTTATAGTTTCTCTAACAAGGTTACGGTGTTATGTATTAATACAAGTACAAATAAAGGTGCTGGAGATGGTCCAGGGTAGGACCAGTGCAAAAATGTCTATTCTGTCTTTGTTTCCTTTCTGTCTCTGGATTTGTTTGGATGAATGATGTGACACCATTGTCCTATCCAGTTTTGGGCCTTTTGGGGCACAGTTTCTTGGTCGCTCCATTGTTCACATTTCTGTCCTTGGAGTTTTTATTCTGTCACATTGTTCATGCTGTGTCCTGTGACCCAACCCCTGCAGCTGCACTTCCTGACAGGAAAACATTCAGCACGGAGGCTCAGTGGGGAAAAGTGATCCCTGATGCACAAGTCTCAACACGGCGAGGCTACTAGAAACCACGACATGGTCCTGGCATCACTCATTAATACCTAATAAGACAAGTAATTCTGTCAGTGGGTGCTTTATGAATTCAAAAAGCTCTATTGAATCAGAATTTGAAGCTTAGTTTCCATTTGCAGTTGTTTGATTAAGATTTGAGAAATGAATTGAAAATTAGATTTTTTTTTATTCTAGAAATGGTGACCTCATTCTCATATTTATTGCTACAGCATAAACTAGAAATGATTAAAAGATTTTAAGCTTTTTTTTTGTTAAATCTTTACAAAACCCCTCAGTGCCACATACACAAAAGGATCAGCTTGAAGAACTATGTCCCATTTTCTGATGAAGACAATAGTCTTTGCAGTGACAACACACGTGACAGCTCTCAACTTCAATTTTTGTTTTATTAAATCCTAAAATGTTCATCTTACAAATTAAGCAGACTTAAACAGAAAATTCACATTCTCCAGTAAACGACATAATGTAAAAATAAAACAATTTAACAATCACCCACATTCCTGACAGTTTATGTATTATATACACAACTTAATATACATTAGTCGGACTAACATGAGACATATCGATGCCTGTACGTTGTCCGACTGACTGTATTAATTACAAAAAACAACAATACAAACTGAAATAAACCGTAAACAAAAACACACACAAAATGAAAACACATATCAAAATTATTGATCGCTGTCGATCATTATTGCTTAGGTGACAACAGCAAAAAAATCTGTTCTCCATGTCTGCTGCACTGCTGCTCCACGCTGAGGAGGAATTCTGTGGAAAGCCCTGTAGTGCTGTGATGAAAAATGAATGTACATCAGCACAGTTCATCACAAAAACTAAAAGAAAATGGCATGAAAATAATACAATGAAACTTTAATTATAAGTCTATATACAAATCTACATATTTGAAACAAAATGCTGTTTATTGTATACAATGTACAGTATGAGGAACCAATCTTGAACAGCACTGTTAAAAAAAAAAAGTTCTGAGAAGACGCTGTTTATCCGTCTGACAATATTTTCCGTCTGCATCACCTCAAACCACTTCAGTTTCTACATTTACAATCTAATTTCCCAGAATTGTAGAGATACAGCACCAGGAATATTATCGCACTCCTATTATTTACAACAAACTCCTCAATCCCTGTGAGGACAGTGGCTTCAAACAGGCATGTCTGTACCCTAATTAACACATATTTGAAGTCACTGCCGATATTACGTTTGTCTAAAATGTAATCGTAAACCTTAAGGCAGGATGATCAAGGCACGCGTTATATACACTATAATACAGAGTGTTACAGTAAAACACTTAAGAAAGAAAAAAGGATCTCTTATTAAAAAAGTGTCTCTTATTTGGACAAAATTGTTCAAAATCTTTCACACATTTTATTAATATTGTTGTCGTCTTAACGTCTTTGACAGGTTGCAGCCGTGATCCATGAATGAAAAACCAGAACCACCAGCTACACCAGGAGGCCAGCAACCTACGGCTCCAGAGCTTCAATAGCTGTGGCTACAAGTCTTGCGTTTCCCTAGCCAGGCTAGCTATGGATTCAAAATCCAAAGAAGAAAAGTCTTGAAGGAAAATAGAGAGTTTAATAGTGCGTGGACAGATTTCCTTGCTTGCTCTGCGGTGGGTAATTAGCATTATGATGCTCAAATATGTTTTACAGATTATTTTTGGCTCTTTTGATAGTAAAGTTTGCTGACCCCTTTCTATAAAAGTGGGATGAACACAACACTGATGATGTTCTTCCACCAGATTAGCTTTTAATGTTGAAAGTTCAGAGTGGGGTCCGTAAAGAACCAACACTACGATAACCCTTGTTGAAAAAGCGGAAAAACATCTTTTATCAACGTTTATTGGCTATATAAGTATGACACGCTCTGGTCGGTATTGCGTCCCCTAGCAGGATTGTCCTAACTTGAAGAGGCAGCTGGACTTCAGATCACACAAGAATCCATCTTGCCAGGTTCCGATGTCCGAACCACAATGGTTTCGAACCAATCGGCGTCTTATATGAACTACTGGCAGCTACAGCATGAGATACAGGCGTGGTTTAACACTTGATGTGTCCGAAGTGACCGTTTGCTCAAAAAACGCAATGGCGTTGCAAATAAGTGCAAGCAAGTAAGCGTAGGAGTTTCACTATGATATATGGTTCATTGATCTGATTGGTTGAAGTTCACCTTTGATAGACAGACTGTTCATCCAATCACCTGCTGAGTATTTTTTTTGAAGGTGCCTGCCCATGTCAGTGCAAAATGCCCACCCAAGGCACTCCCACAAGTATATCTAAAAACAGTTTAATCCTCTCCGGGACACAAGGTCTGTAGTATTATTACAGCCAATATAGTCTTCCAAAGGAGAATTAAAGTACACACTAAATGAGTGTACTTTAGAAACAGCAGTGGGAGTAAAAATGTTAATTGCAAGCCATAATTGTCTCTTTAATATTTAAGCTGCCATTTATCATTTTAAAATCTCCTGTTAGGACATGCCACTGGTTTATGTGAAACTTTTTACTACTTTCAGCTACAACCTCATTTTTATTTGCGGAAACAGTTTGACTGTTTTTTTTGGTAAAAGAAAAATGGATGACGGGTGATTTTCACAGATCAGTTTCAATGCTTGTATGAATGTAAATGTTTGATTTCTTTCATGTGTGTTCATGTCTCTTGTAAAGGCTCCTCACACGATAAAAGAGGCAATATGGTTTCAAGAATCACAGAGAAAATCTCGGTGAAGGAGCCTCGGAGCCAACATGGCTGTAATGGCTGATTTCCACCAGGCATCGCTGAGCTGTGGAAGAAGACGAAGTACTGACCACTTTAGAAAAACAACCAGAGTCCATGGAGACTCTTCTTCATGGACTATAATAAACGTAATAAGATAGATAGGAAGAACAAACATTCGAACATGAATGTAGTCTGATGAAATCCTGCCAGTTCAGTTGCTGGTCTTGAGCTCAAAGCGACTGTACACCTGCTTGGATTTCATCTTGTTGTACTGGTTCACGAGGTCCAGCTTGCTGTGGCCCAGCGTCATTCGTTTCTGGTCCTGCCGGCTCATCAGTGCGACCGGAGAGAGCGGCGGCGGCGGGCTCTGCTGGCTCTCCGGCTCATTTTGAGAGAGGTCCGGCCCTCCCCAGGACGTGCTGAGAGGGGACGGTGACCTCCGGAAGTTGTACGTGTCTTTTTCTTTGCTGGAGGGGGGCAGAAAGAGGTCTGTGAATTTGTTGAAGAGTTGGTTGGTTGGAGTCCTCTGTTTGGAGGGGAGTTTGCTGTCGTTAACCGGTGAGGGCGTCTGGGTCTTGGGGGTCAGGTTTGAGCTGGGGGTGCCGGGGATGAGCCCGGAGCTGTGGAGCATGCTCGGTTTGTGGTCGTACAACCCCAACCCCTGGAACTTGGAGGATGTGGCGCTGATATTTGACCGCATGACGTCCACCGGGTTGGGCTTGTTCCACTCAATGCCCATTGTCTGACCGTACGGTGGCGGCGGCCGGTCCATCGCCGGGCTGTGATTGGCTCCACCGTTAGCAGAGACTCGCGATCCCGGTGTGACGTGAGTCTGAGGTGTCAGGGTTTGTCCTCCGGCTCGGTCTCCACCTCTCCTCTCGGGGCTGAGGTGGGAGTTGTTGTTGGGCTCCTTCTTGTCGTGACTTTGAGTGACCTTGTAGACCGGGTTGGAGGTCATCCCCGGTGCCGCCTTCACACTGGACACGCTGTTACTCGATTGGCTGCTGGAGTTTTCAGAGCACACCCTGTCCCTGTCCCTCTGCCTGATGGAGGACGGAGGGCAGGTAGAGATTAGAATACTTTTAGCATATATTTTTACATTGAAAGTCAAGATATCTCAAGATATAAACTGAGGATATAGTCTGTAATTAATAGCGTAGTAAGTACCAACAACAATAGAATACAACAATTGTAGTTTAATTGTAGTTCTGGATAATAATCTTCTAAGTTTACTGGGCAAAAGTCAAAAAATTATTCAGCAATTCATTATTTGAACGATTATTCGTTAATAAATTAATCAAGAAATTAATCTCTTGTACCTTGAAACATGTACCAGGACTCTCAGAGTGATTGTACGATTTAAATATCAGAATAATGTTTTACCAAGAACTAAAGCGTCATACCTGTCTGAGAGTAAATCCAGACCCATGACCGGACCGATCCCCATGCCCATGCCGGGGCCCATCATGCCTTGGTATGACGGGTAGTAGGGCATCCCCTCGTCTTCTGCATTGAAGAAGCAGTCGATGATCTGTGAGTCGGCGTACAGGCAGCGGAACTCCCGGTCGAAGCTTTCGGCGATGCGACCTGAGAAATGCATCACCATGTTGCTGTGCACCTGAGCAGACAGCCAGGTGAAACTGGAGAGGAGATGGGAAGGAGGAGGAAAAAGAGTGAGGCCAGTAAGCTGTGCAGTAGATGACCTAAAGCAGTATGAGGCCCCTGAGTGTGCTGGTGTAAACTCAGCTTATTTAGCATATTCTCTAAGAAATACAGCAAAGGAGTATATTTCCAGGTTCTTTCATACACTGGTCAGTTTAGAGATTTTGGGCTGTTTTGCTTCCATAACACGTCTGAAGAAAATGCTTAAAATACAAATTTTGGTTTTTATTTTATTACACTTTGTTTATTTTTGTCTGTAGTTTTTCCCAAAAGTTAGCATTAGATAACCCTTTATTACAAAAACCTTTGTCTCTAATATGACAACAAAATAATTTTGAACCTGGTTTTATCCAACATTCAGATTTCTGGTCTGGAAATGTGTGTAAATTAGCCCATTTTTATTTAGCTAATACCTCGTTTGCACATTTTAACATAACATTTAAAAAAAAAAATTATTGTCTTAATGTAAGTAATCAACTGTGGACATTCCATTCTGATGTTGCTCTTCTGTCATGTTATTCATTTTTTGACCACATGTGTTTCAAAACAGTGTGCTCGTTAAACAACTGAATGGGGAAATAGCAAGATGGTAAACAGGAAATGACATCACCTAGTAATCAGGAAGCTGACCCTCCCTCATAAGTCTGCATTATGTGTACTGAGTCGGATTATAAAAGCAGCCACAATCAGTTGTCTGTAGATGATCTCCCTCCATCTCCAGCTGATAAAACCGCAGATCAGCCTCAACAACTTCCTGGACTCTGATGAGTCATTGCGGTGACTCATCAGCTCCTCTGCCAGCAGCAGACAGGTGCACGAACACTGAAGACGCCTGAGCGGCAGAAACGATGCTAGATAGATAGATACTTTATTCATCCCCAAGGGGAACTTCACAGTTTCCAGCAGTATCCACAAACTGATACTACGACCACGAAGAAGAAGAAGAAGAAGAAGAAGAAGAAGAAGAAGAAGAAGAAGAAGAAGAAGAAGAAGATAGTAGTAATAGAATAAATGGAATAAAGTAGAATAAATAGCCAAATAACGAGCATGGGGCTAGTGTCCTAAGGTGCATGGTCAAATCCAGTGCTAAGGTGCATAAGTAGTGTCTGTCAGTCAGTGGTCACATAATGCAATTTCACAGTAGCCAAACAGAACCTGCAGGACAGCTTTCCTTTGTCATAAATCACTCACTGCCACTCACATGCTGTGTTGGACTCAAGTCACCTCAAGTTAAATTTCTGGTAAGAGGAACTGATCAGAGCACGCCTTCGCTGCATGAACCGTAAATCATAGTTTGTTTCAGTCAAGAAGGAAGGACTCTTACAGGCCAATTAAGTTGTTTGAGACTCATTATCACTTTACCAGAGAAGTCATATTAAATCAGACTTGGGTCATATTTCGTGTGTCACGAACATTGGACTTAACTGTTATCAATATTTCTAATACCGTAGATATATTTGTAGATTCTAGTTAAATTCAGCTGCATCTAACAATTATTTTCATTATTGACTACTCTGTTGGTTATTTTCTCCTTAAATTAATTTGTTGTCATAAAATGAATTTAAAAAAATTTACAAATCACTGTCTGGTTTTGTCCACAACCCAAAGAGATTCAGTTTACTGTCACAGAGGACTAAAGAAAGTGGAAAATATTCCCATCTGAGCAGCTGAAATCAGAGAATTTGGACATATTCTCCCCATAAAAAACGGCTCGAAACTATTTAGTTAATAATAGTTGACAACCAATTGATTAATGTTTAGCATTAATTATCACAATGAACATTTAATAAATGTTTTATAACAGACTACAGTTGTACAGACTACATTTTTGTATTATTTTTAATTGTCTGATATTTTTAAATTTTTATCATTGTTATTATTATAATCATTATTATTATGGCTGGCACGCAGGAGGAGTTGTAGGTGTTTCTATAACTACATTATAGCATGTTATAAACCAATAATTACATGTCAATATAGAGCTTAAGGGTTAAAGTAAAGCACAGCTGCCATGTATGTGATGTATTATCTCTGGAACACTTTATTCTGTATTAACAGATAGAAGCCAACAGTATCTGCTGAATATCAGTGAATCAGTGTGTATTATTTGCTACTCAAATAAACCAATCAGTTTTATATGAATGGGAATGGGCACTGCCCAGGTATCAAAGTGTAAAGTGGCATGTTCATGGGTTTTAATATCAGAGTGTGTAGATGGCGAGGGAGGGAGGGAGGGAGGCGCAGGTGATAAGATAACATTTGACTGTTCACTTGGCACCTCTGTGAACCTCGCCCTTCATTCCTCAGTCAGCAGGGTGGTTTGCTGCCTGTCGGCCTGCATACCTGACTCTACCTGTTGCCACACACCTGAAAACACATTAAACTGTGAGCTAAAAACACTCGGCTGCTGCCATCGGGTCTAATTTGATCATATAAACATGATATAATATGATATAATGAGTTCTGACTGGACAGGATGTGACATAAGGACGAAGAGGAAGGAAACTGAGGGCAGCGTGGCACACAGACAGGTTTAGACACGCCCGAATCAGCTGATGCAAAGACAAAAGAATGTGTCAATATGGACTATTATTCTAGTCATCATAAATATAAGCTGAGGGTTGGTTCAGTGAGAACAATGCTACCGGATCCACTGGCTGCTGCTCTGTGGCTTTAACTTCAGCTCGTTATTAGTCACAACGTCACCCACAATACCTTTATTTCTACTTTACTACCTGTGATTCATGGCCACTTTATGAAAGCTGTTGATAGATTGAATGAGGATTTCTTGGCTATGTGAAACCAGTTGAATAGGATTTTTTCATGTAGGCAGGATAAAGTCTTCAGGCAGGCAGAGCTGGTGGCCATTTTGGGGGCCTAAATCGGTAGTTCTGAACTTGGTGGTCAGGGCTAGCACGCTGGTCTAGGCACCTGCAAACGGGACGCTGCAGCTTGATTATTAAGCTGCTTAACACACATTTGACAGAAACCAGATTTCTATAGTGTCAACATGTTTCCAGTGTACCTGATTTCTCTGAACTAAGTAAACTGTGTGCATGTGAATGTGCAGAAAGAGTTTTCAGACTGGTCTGACCTAAACTGTCCCTCCTCTCCGTAATCCAGCTACTCTGCTTTTTCTCACAGGGAATGGGAACTTCTTATTGTCCTCTCAGCTTGGGGGGATAAATCAAAGAATAATGTGACTAATGATATTGTGACGACGTGCGTGTGAGTCTCCTGGGTACATATGAACTGAAAATAATCTCGGAGCAGCTGGAGTACGATTTCTAGAACCGCACACATGTTCATGTCATTATCATATTCATATTATCAAATGAGGCCAATTCAGATTCAGAGTGAACAACCAGTGTGAAAGAGCCCTCAGTATCTTTCTAATATCTGTCTGAATCTGTAGAAGAAGAGGGATTGATATGGTGGACGAAGGACATGCGACTGATAATGTTCAGACAGCAAGGAGGCAAAAATCCTTCATCTGCTCACTGCACAAAAGGACAAAGACCTTGGAAATGAGTCTTATTTTTGGTCTAAAAACAAAAAATAATGTCAAGCATGTCAAGCATGTTTTGCATTAGAAAAGTAATCTGGTTTAAGAAAATCTATCTATTTGATTATATTTAAGAGTATGTGAATTGTTTCTGGAAGAGCTGCTTTCGCATTTCTTTGTGCGGTGTTGACATAAAAAGTAACTGAACGTTCTGTGTCTCTGTTTATCTTCTGATCTTTTACAAAGTGCTGTGAGTTTGACGTTGGTGAAGGAACTGTCCACTGTTTGGTTTTCCTCTCTCTTCAGTGGCGTGCCAATGTGATAGCTGCGCCAGAAAATGAATATATGTCCCCTTATCATTAAAAATGTAAATTCAAACGATGGGTAATAGATTATGAGGACACTTTACGATCCTGTCTGACAGGCAAAGCCTAATGCAACCTTATCAACAAAGCTCCAGAAGTTCAACTTTTAAAAAACACTAATAGTCTGCTATCAATGAGAATGGCCTTTGAGGAAGAAGTTATACCAGGAAGTGAAGGGATCATGATCAACACTGCCTCTCTCCTGCTGGTACTCAGAGTTTTACAGCCCTGTTTGTCTCGCAGATTCACTGGTACATTACCCTCACACTCACGCACTCACACAACAGAAGTGGGTGTACACACTTCTCCCTGAGGGAATAAAGAGCAGCAAAACAAAATGGATCCAAGCCGAGGATGAATAAGTGACACTTCTGTTCCTCAGATCTATATCACGACTGGATTAAAGCTGCAACAGTTAATCAGTTGATTCAAACTATTTTAAAGGCATACTGTGCAGGATTCTCCTTAAAGAACAATATATAGACTCAATCATCACTTATGAGTTATATTGAATCTCTTTGGGTTGCTCAGATAAAAAGACATTATAACTTTTAATGATGAATAAAGCATTTTCTTTGACTATTTTCTGATATTGCCTGTCTTCTTTTACTGCACTCACTAGTAATCCCTCTGCTGTGTTGAGCGTTTGGCTGTAATTACAGGTATTACTCAGGTATTCTCGTAACAGTTTCAAATGCCACCACCAGCTCCTCGCTCACAGCAGCGGAGTCACGTCTCTGCACAAACCGAGCATTGTCGCTCAGCTTATCCCCACACGGACATTTGCAAATCACATATGGCTTCCTCCTGTAATCGTCCTGCTCATCGGGGAGGATGCAAAGTAACCGTCTGACTGCTGACGGCGAGCAGGCCGCGGGCTCTGCTGCTGTCAGATAACTATTTTTATGTTTGTATGTGTTGTATTGACTGTGCGTTCAGTCCGAATGTCTCAGTCCACCTACACATCTCTTTACAGATGATCTTTTTTCACTCCAGGCTTCTTCCAGACTTTCCTAGATTGCTGCAACATTATGTACATTTTAAACGTCATAACACACACCACTACTCAGCCACAAAGTGCCTCTTACACTGCACTTCTATAAAGTTGTAAGACTTGCAAGAGACAGATTAAAATCAGAAACTAGGGTTGTCCCTTCTTAGACAATCTGATGCATATCTAGATGCATTGGCTTCAGGGACTCAAGGTAGCTGTATTAGCATCCCCAGAGTCCTCGTCGCCTGCATAGGTGTCACCGTGCCATCTCACCAGGTAAATGTTAAGATCAGTCGAGCTACGACGGTCTGACAGAGGACAGACTTTTGTTCAACTTTCCTTGCATCTTATAGAATCCAAATGTCTTCCAAACTTTAGATTTTATATCTGATGGCGCACTGTAAACATTAGTGCAACCCTGGCATTGACGAGAGTGACCTTTAGACGCTGTTAGCAGCAAAGCTTCAATCAACAGATTCATAACAGTTAGATCGATCCAGGGGTCAGCGTAACAATGTAGTTGCATCTATAACGTTAAAACTGATTTCCGACTCGTATCGGGTTCAAAATGGATCCTACATTTCCCAGAAAGCAACTCAATGATGTTTTTCATTAGAACTTCCATAACATGTTAATGCTCATGTCTTTCCAACTTGACATTCCGAGTTTGCTGTCATCAATTTGTAGTATTTAACACTTATTTAACAAAAAATATCACCTTTAATAATATATTATAATAATAAATTATGCAAGTTCCTCGAGTAACATCTCTAGTTTTTTACTTTTGAGTTTCCTTTATCTAATTTCCTGAGTGACTCTCCAAAGAACATTTATAGCTTTTATAGTTAATCATTTAAAGTCCACATTGATGTTAAAGGAGTGGTGCATTGAAAGAAGGGGGCACAAAGCTAGTGAGTGAAAGTGCTTAATGATTGTTAGCGTGTGTGTATTTGTTTCTACCTGTATGACCCGGCGATGACCTCTTCACAGTCGATGATCATAAACTTCTCCAGGACCTGACCGGTGAACTTCTTGCCGCTCTTGGTGCAGTACGTGTCCCCGCACACAGTGCGAACACGCATGTTCTGCACACAAACACACAAACACACTGTGTTAGAAACACACAAACACACTCGCTAAATGCAGGCTCACAATAAAGATAACAGGAAATCTGAAACTTGTAGCCTGATTCTGATAAAAACACAAACTCTTGTACAGCATTTAAAATTTACACAAGGGAAAAGCAAATAGACATCAAAACAAAGAATAATGAAAACTACTGCTACTAAAAATGGAAACACATTTAGCAGCTTAAATGTTCATTTTAATTATAAATGTTTATTTTGCTTGATCCGATCTGATCTCAAAGACCGATATCCGGGTTATTCAAGGTATTTTATTTTAGCTGATCGCGATCGGCTATATTGAGCATGAACCTGAATCTGATCTATTGGAATGAAGTTTTGGAATTGGTCCAGCAGCCAGTCCATCCACTAAAAGTGCTCACTGTTACCACTGACAGGCTCAGATTGTTATTCTAAGTTTCTGATGACATTATGGAAAGAGAGATAGACAGAAGTAGATGTTTCTTTAAGGAGTAAGATCCTTATTGTTTAAACAGAAACAGCAGTGATATTGCTCTGCTTAAAGCCACCAGACTCTGGGTCGACCATCGGTTGGTTGGTTTTGTTCTGATTATATTACTCATTTTGAGTGTTTTAGTTTTACTACGATGAATTGATTCACTTATCAAGCCTATACATTGGATTGGTTTTAATAACTTTAATTCATTTGAAGAGTGCACTGTGCAGCTGTATTATGCAGGAAATTACAAGTATTAGATAAGTAAAGAAAGATAAAATCAATAAAATGACTCAAATCGGGATTGGGGGCAAAAACAACCTTGATCAGAATATCCCGAGTTTTCAGCAACCATTCTGGTGTTTTGCATGTTTATTTCCTTCCTTTCAGTCCGCCGAGGTGGTTTCAGTTCATTTCAGTGCACAAATATTAAAATCAAGATGCAGAGACTTAAAACCTGTATGTGACAGATTGTTCATCATGTCATTCTCTCTCTCTCTCTCTCTGCCTTGCAGATAAACCATCATGTTTGTTTTTTTACTACAGAATTTTAAAAAACCCACACGTAGCAAAGTTTGAAATGACATTTGCCAAAGTAAACCACACACTGTAAAGTCCTGCTGCACATTGCCCTCTTCTCTATCACTGCAGTGTGACTTCTAGAAGTTGAGTGTAGAGACAGATGTACTGCTGAGGTTGCAAAACACTCAATTACACTGAGTTACAGCTCAGTTTACGCTAGCTAACAGGCTATCAGGAATTGAAATACGGTGTAATAAGAAGACTAAGAGTCTACATCCGGCTCTGTGAGGCTGTACTTGAGCACAACATCAGCATGCTAACATGCTAATATGCTGATTCAATGTTTACCATCTTAGTTTGGTGTGTTACCATGCTAACATTTGCTTATTAGCACTAAACACAAAGTATCACTGAGGCTGATGGGGATGTCTTTCTGCAGGAATTAAGTCATCAACCAAAGTATTGGTATCCTCTGGATCAGTGGGTGGGTCAGGACCCCTACCAGGGGTCGCCAAAGCGTCATAGGCGGTTGCGAGGCCTTCTTGATTTTAAGGCGTGCTAGAAAACTAAAAAAATATACAAAGTAGACTCTGTATAGACTATCTCAGCATTTGGTTCACTTCTGAGAGAAAGGAAAAGCAAAGTAAATACACTGACACTGTTTTTGAGACGGGAGAGCGCGAAGAATGAAGAGAGTTAACACAGTAGAAGTCCTGTCTGAAAGTCACGTAGCCTCCACCTCCCTCGCTGTGGAAAAAGTGCCGACTGGAAACAGCAGCAGTCTTTTAGTAGAAAATACTGGTCTGCTAATTAACCCAATTAGCCATTTAGCTGTGGCTTTTGCTTCCTGGAGCTCGTCTGTATCTCAGTTCAGTGACTGACCCCGTTCACTGGCAACTTCATTCAGCTGAAAGCTGGTACTGAGATAAAACATTGTATCCCTTATGAAGTAATTTTAAAAAAAATAGCCGTCGAAATCACAACAGCCCGAACTGAATCCCTGCAGTCGTGCTGTTAGCACTGATACAGTTTCTAATCGTTATTGATGACCATGACATTCAGCCTGGAGGTCAACTGCAGAGCTAAAGTGAAAGTTAGATAGGAACATTTACAGGTTGTAACTAACAAAGGATTACATAACTCTTTACATTACATACATTACATAACTGATCTTTAGCTTAAAGTTATTTACCCAGACAATAAGCAGCTCTTTACTATCTCTGGACCTAAAGATGAGCTCAGTGTGAACATTTGTATAATATTTGCTCAGTGTGTATTTCTGTCTCATATGTTTGTATAAGTGAAACTTACACTCAGGTGTGAGTTCTGGATGTCGAGCGCGGAGCACATTTCTGTAAAGTAGTCGAGGTTTTTCTCGTCCAGCAGGATGTAGACGGGGACCCGGCGCTTTTTGGACGCCTCCATGAGATCACACAGCAGGTCCACGTCTGTAAACACGTCCATCACCAACGCTATCACCTGGAGCAGCAGGGAGACAGGAGAGACGTTAGCATGCAGCGTTTCATCAAGATTTCATGAGTGTGGTCCTCTTTGTGGCTCCACTCTTCAGCAAAAACTTTATATTACTTATAAACGCATCTTCTGTCCTTCGTGGGCCCCTGTAGGATGGAGAAAGCAGTCTGAAGAAGAGGAAAGATTTGTAATATGTAGGGCTGGAATGATTAGTTGTTTCATTTGTTAATTACAAACTTAGAGACACACAGACAAAAAATGACTACAAAGAGACACAAACAACAAGAAAGACACAAAATAACAACAGAGACTCCAAACATTAGTTAGATGTTTAGGAATAAGTTTAAAATCAATCGGCAAAAATTTTGATAATTGATTAATCATTTATTTCAAGTCAAGCAAACAACATTCTCTGCTTCCAGCCTCTGAAATCTGAGGAATTTATCTGTTGCATACTGAACACTTTGGGGTTCAGTTAGGATCACTTTTGGATCCAAGGACCGCCATAGAGTACCGAACAGAGCAGTGACGACAGAATCAGATACAGCATTAAAAGCTGGGTGGAGGCGGGTTGCAGAGGAAGCAGCTTAAATAAGGCGCCCTGAACGATATCTGCCAACTGGACGCTTAGGAGGGGATCAGCTAAGACATGGGATCGCTGGCATTGTGAATGAACTCAATTTACGGGCTGGTGATTGGAAAACAAAATGTCAAAATGGAGTCTGGGAAACGGTGACGGACGTTCTCAAGTTCATTTTATAGAATACATTTTAATGAAAACATAATCGACTGATTAATCAGTGATCTTAAATTGCTCTCCTGAATAATATGTGTTGTTTCATGTTTAATGCAATAATGTTTCAACCAAAACCAATTTTATCATCAGACCATGGGTGCAGGATGTCTTTACCCCAGAGGCTGCCATTGCTAACATAATGTATGAGGGTTTAATTACGACTCTGTTACCACAGATTTATGACTCAAAAATTAAAAAAAGATTATTACAGCTTCAAAACACATTCATAAAGTCTTCCGAGTTTGTCACCGTGGTCGGATTAACCTGTTCTGATGTCATGGGGTAAAAGCTTTTGTCAGGCATATTGCATGGCAGCTTTATTAATATTCTGAGCTCCTGAAATCAGCCAGTACTCCAGTATAGGACTCCTATAGTCCTACCTGGCCCCGTGTCAGTTAGTTTGTGGTAATGAAAATGCATGTGAGGCCTTATGTAACATTATTACACACACATGCCAAGAACGCGTTAGACAGCACATAGCTGTGAGCATACACACAGGAACAGACACGTTCTTGTCCACAGGCACATATGTGTGCAAATGAATAACACACTTAAAACGACTTAACGCACAGATACAGAACGCAGCTCACAGAATGGATCAGCTGGAGTACGCAGGAAGTCTGTTTCACTGAGCACTTAAAAGGCAATTAGTTAAAGGACAAGTGTGTAGGATTTAGTGGCTTGTAGCAGTGTAGTTGCTGACTGCAACCCCCTCGCCTTCCAAACGTGGTGGAGTAATTATTACTATTAATATTTATTTATCATTATATTACATTACATTCTAAATGTTACACATTTAAGTTTTAAAAGACACTTTGAGAGGGATACTATTGAGGCAGGACCAGGATCTGAAGGCCATTGCTGCCGTTTAACTTACTGCAAGTCTCCCAGAAAGCACTGCAACTGAAACTCAAAGTTCATTCGTTGTTATAATCTTGTGAATGTCACACTGAAGTGAACTTTAGATAAGTTGAGTGAACAAATGTGCAGTTATATTTATCAGCTGTATCCACAGACTGATGAACTGCATTCAGAGTGTCATTTGATCTTAAACCTGCTGACTCGGCACAAACACGTGAGAAAGCGGTCAATGTGACGACTGAGCTGACAGAAAGCAGCTTCTCCAATTTGTTGTATTTCTACATTTTGTAGAACATTTCCTGCAGGGGTTGGACAGGTTTAGTTTTCTCTCACTGTTGGTTCAACTGTTTTTATTTTTATTAACAGACTCATGCATATAACAAGTCTATTAACACATAGGGAATAAGGAAGTGTCTGTGACTCAGAGGCAACCTGTCTGCCAATAAACCAATTGTTTTTCTTATATAGCTGTTATGTGGTCAGTTTAGATATCATGAGACAATTTCGTAACAGTGATCATAAACTCATAATAACAATATTTATAACTTTTTAATAAAACATTTTTTAGTTTTACAGCATCCAAAGTGGTCGCCATGCCCTTGGATGGATTACTGAACAGGCTGCCATAAGTGACCGTGTGGGACAGCCAATCAAATGACAACAGAGAGACACAAAACTACCGCAAAGAGACACAAAATTAATTTAGACACCTGCAAAATTACAACACAGAGACACAAACTACCACAAAAAGAGGTCTCACAAAGACACAAAATGACTGCACATTTAAAAACAACTACATAGAGACATAAAACCTCCACAGACAGACACAAAACGCAGCCTCTGGTCTCATAATCCATCCTCGGTCGGCCTCACTAAAAGCCAGTGATTAGGGAATGAAACTTTTCTGATCCCTGAGCCGAGGTCAGCTGTTAAATGAGTGACAGAGCGAGCTGTCGGCCTCGGTGCCATGAGGGAGATAAGAGCTGATCCAACGTGACAGCAGCCGGGAGGACGGACCTGCTCGGGCCTGCTGCATTTGTTTGTAAGCAAACCAAGTGGAAACCACTGGAGGGAGGGATGAACGTGCTCAGGTGAAAGAGTGGAAAACAGAGAAACTCCCAACTGACAGCAGGAATAATGATTTCTTTATCGTGTTGTTTGTCAGGAAAAGATCCAGACGTGTTAATACAAATAAAAAAATGATTCTCCCTCATTTATTGTTTGTTTTTATGAGTAGGATGAAGGGAACTAAGACCTGAATTTCATTATACAACCCGACAATTAAATAAGTTATTATTTCACCACGTGTGTTAGCCTCAAATTGATTTACTGTTTATATTTGTATTACCTTATTATCAGATTATCAATGAACTGTAAAAACACTTTGAATGCACTGACATGAGGGAAAGGTGACGTACAAATAAAGTATGTGCAATGGAGCCTCCACATCACAATCTAATGTACTGTATTTTGGATCATGATCAACTAGTCAAATCCAACTAGTTAAGGTGTCACAAAGTCATCTTGTAGGTAAGTACATTAGTTAAACATATTTAGCCATTTCTGCTCAATGGCGTCATTGTCACTGGTAAATAATGTGGAAAAGCTTTTGAACTCATTAAACCTCCAGTGGAAACAGCAGACGTCACGGTGAGGGAGTTACCTTGGCTTTACAGTGAATTTAATGTACTCATCCATCCTTAGGGCACCAGCTGACACTGGATGAATGACATGTTGTCCACTTGAGGGCCCCTGCAGCCCCCTGGACTGTGAAAACCAGGTTACCTCTATTAGCCTACATTCTATCATTGATTAACTGATCAATTAGTGTTTATTTAGGTCTCATTAAGCATCAGTGTGCCCAACTAATTCCAGCTTTTAAGAAGATTAAATGGCAGTTGCTGAATAAGTTGCTCAATAAGGTTAAATCATTATTAGGCTACAATAGTACAGATATCATATTTGTGTCTGATTTCAGAAATATATATATAAAAATATCTACATAATCTCCATATTTAACCTGATACAACCTCTTTACATATGTAGTTATGAACTATTCCAGTAAAATGGTAGACTTTAAATGAAAGTCTTCTCATGTTTCCCACATCCAATGCGCTCCTACCTTCTTGGCTTTGTTGATCAGGGACCTGATGAGGTCTTTGACGTTGTGAGACTTGTCCCTCTGGAAATAGATCTGCGTCTCCGACGGTCCGTATCTCGCCGGGGAGTCCGGCCAGCCGAGCTCCAGCATCGGCGGCTCCTCGTCGGACATCATCGGGAAGTAAGTCCCGGAGGTGAGCTCGGACACTGCGTCCCCGTCCCCGAAGTCCCGGTCGTTGGGTCCGGCGCCGTTGCTGTCGGAGCTGCACGCCTTGGCCGCATGCTGGGTGATGTATCGGACCTCCAGCGGGGACAGAAAGTTGAGCTCCCGCTCCTCGGAAAGGACCCTGCGGTACTCCTTCTCCCCGTGCTCCAGCAGGGCGTCCGTCGCCAGCCGGGCCGCCTCGTTGTGGCTCAGCTCCAGCGTGGAGCCATGCCGCCACGGGTTCTTCACCTCCTCCAGCCGGGAGGCGAGCTTGCCCAGGGGCTTCCTGCCGGACGGGGCCGGCCGCAGGCCCTCCGAGCTGAGCATGGTGCTGGTGGAGTCACCAGTCCTGGGATTAAAGTCTGGTTCAAGGTTTTATACAATCCTCACCACGAATATCCTCTAATGTTCAGACCGGATTGTGGATGAGCTTTAAAACTCTTCTACAAACATTATTGCAAAGAAATCTACAACAAAACTGTTGATCAATAATCGATCAGGTTAGAGTGCACAGCTGCACGCACACACACACACACACACACACACACGCACACGCACGCACACTCACTCACTCACACACACTCTAACGCTCCGATAGTGTCATTGTTCTGTCGGTAATAGTCCAGATCTCCACCGGTTCCCCTCCGAGGCTGAAATGGTCCTCGCTTCTCTAATTCCCTGTCACACAGACAGGAACTGAGTCCCAGGAGCCTTTCAGCACAGCAGCCACCTCTCCTCTCAGTGTGTGTGTGAGTGTGTGTTTGTGAGAGAGAGAGTGTGTGTGAGTGTGTGTTTGCTGCTCACCTGTTGCTACCTGTCCTGTCATTGGTTTCCAACGTGGACAGGCTCCTCCTCCTCCTCCTCCTCCTCTGAACAGATATGCTGCTTCTGGTTAGACATTTCAAAATAAAGTGCCATGAGAGCGTGATGTTTGGATACAGCTGATAATGGCAATGCTTTATTTTACAGGTCTGTAATTTCCCACTAATTTCCTCGGAAGAGTTATCGATCAATGATATGAATCCACTATTTATGTATTATTGGAAACATCATGTTGATTTAAAAAAATGCTTTGATTGCAGTAGTTTTACACAAAATATTTGTACTTGTTATTAATTATTATTTTTGTATTCTATACACCCAAAAGTAAGAAAAACAAGCTACAAAGTCATTCATTTATATACACATACACACACACAGTATGTGCACAAATATTAATGTACATGCATACATTCATGCATCATACAGATATAAGAAAGAAACAAATATAAATACATTAAATTAAATAAATAAGGGGTTGTATGTCGATTTCTCCTCTAATATGAATACTCAGTCTATAAGTTTATTTGCTTTCCCAAAGTCTGCCTCTGTACATCTGTGAGTTATTTTGTTAATGTGAGAGTAAGTAATTTTATAAATGAATGAATGACCCATAACTAACCCCACTTGTGGGATTTGCTGTATTGTTTCTGTCACCTGCTTATAGACAGCGTTTGCATTCCAATGATCTGCTGTGGACTAACAAACACTAGCTGTTTTCCCCTATTTTAACTTAACTTAATTTAACCTTTTTTTTATTTCCATGAAATTTAAAGAAAATGCTTATAATATGACATTTTTCAGAACCATAAAATAAAGCTCTGCTCTTATAATTTACATGGTTAATATTTGTATTAGTTAGTTATTGTTGTATTTGGTCTAAATAGGTTAAAAGAGACAAAAAGTATGTATTTTATCAGTCAACTCTTTTTGTCCAGTAATGTTGCATGTAGGAACAGGGTTTGTGTGTTTATTAATCTTATGATATTAGATGAAGGTAATGTATGTAATCTCACATATTTAACGTTTTAATAAAACACTATAATCTATGATAATGATTTATAAATTGTCTTTATATATTAATACATTAAATATATTTTTCTCATTTGCTGCCCTACGTGCTGTTCTGTTGTGCTTTTATTTTGAAAGCAGAACTACTGGTCTCCAGTGTGTCTTTGGCAGGGTTGTTTCTCCCTCTGAAAACATCTGATAATCACTTTGATCCTGTCCAGTCACTGGGTTGAATTGAGTTAAATTTGAATCTGGAAAGAGAATGGAGTAGTGATGGAAGGTAAATGAGTTACTGCGTCCTTCCTTCACGTCCTCTCTCACAAACAGGAGCTTCGTTTGCATTAAGTGTTCACCTGTATCACTACAGACTGCAGAAAGGTTTGCAATCTCTCTCTGGCTCTCTCTGCTCACATGATGTGTGAAATGGAAACCCCTCCCCTCTCCTCCCTCTCCTCCCCCTCCTCCCTCTCCTCCCCCTCCTCCCCTGAGACTCTCTGTCTCTGTGGTACCATGTTACATGTAGGCTACAACCCCAATTCACCTAAAAGCTGCTCTCTCCCTTCCACATGCATAATAATGTTCACATATAGTGATGTTAAGGCTGGTCGGATGTCAGATACAGGACAGCGATCGAAAGCACTTTATGGTTGCTCATATGTTTGCTAGAACATTGGGAACTACATTATAAATGGCTTGTCTGTACTATAAAACACACACACACACACACACACACACACACACACACACACCTCCATCTGCTATGTAGGGATCAAGTAATTATCCGGCACGGCCGGATTACTGCCTTCAGACCTGCATTATAGTTGTTCTGTTGCTCAATAACAGACTGAAACGGTCTGTATTTATAATTACATATAATCTCTATAAATATCAGAGATTCTTATCAAACCATCATAATAACTCTAATGTCTCTATACCCTTAACAAAAGATATGTTCAGTACTGTTGTAATGTATAATTAATTTCTATTTATTCTGTATATGTCAGTATAACATAGTTATTGAATATAGTTCAATTGGCCCACTCTTATTTTGTAAATTATTAATCAACAATTAATAATTTATTATAAATAAAAGATCATTCAGCTGCAGCCATTACAACTGCTTTATTAATATTAGAGATTTTTAATTAATCTTACAAAATGTTGAATGATAAATGTCACACTCACAAATATTCCATCAACAAATAAATACATAAATAAATGCATGAAGTTGAAATGAGCTAAATGCTAACATCAGCATGCTAACACAATCAGTACCAACATGCTGATATTTACCGATAATGTTTATCATGTTCACCATCTTAACATTTGCTCATTTGCAGTACAACTGACCCTGATGGGAACGACGTGTTTTGCAGGTATTTGGTCATAAACGTAAAGTATTGGAGAAATTAAAATATAGAGGAAAAGTCAGAGGATCACAACAGTTATTACAGTTCATCCTAAGGGGAACGTGAATGTTTGAACCAACAGTCAGAACAGTTAAATACACTGGGCGAACAGACGCTGTACAATTTTAGAAATGTTGTTTAATTCAAACTCTGTACTGGGAATTGAAAGCTCAGAGGCTGGAATAAGTTAGTTGCAGATCACCTGTGCTTTCCTGTGAGCCAAAACTTAAAAAAAAAAGAGGCACCGGCATACACACACCTTCTCTCGTTCATATCGGCCACGATCGGAGGAGCAGGAAAAATTATCATTTTGCATTTTGTCGCAATGGGACTTTTTAAATTCTCGGTTTGCCACTTTGAGCAGGTGCAGTGAGACAAAAGCCGCCGACTTTGGGAAATCAACTTGTTACAACAACTGTTCAAACTGCGTCCCGCTGTACACTGCACAGCAAATCAGTCACCAAAGTCAGTCGGATTCATCCACTGATATTAATACCCGTACAGAGTCTCACAATCTATCAAATACCTGTTGAGATATTTCATCCTGAACCAATCTGTTGGACCGACAGACCCAGAGAGTTAGCCGTTAGCATGGCTAACAACCAACCACCTGGAACTGACTGAGTGTGTCTGAGGTGAGCTGATAGATTCAGCAGGAGAGCATCAAAGACTTCCAGAGCTTTTGTTCGACATCCTGGCCCGACTGTTGGACGGATTAATCCCCCAGGGAGCTTTACTGCACAATACACTACCACAGCAGGGTCAGGGAAGTCAGAGCAGAGGGAACGATATGTACCTGAGGTCACCAAGAGATCTGAACCCACAGTGTTAGCTGTACACTGATGTCATGTAATGGTTTCTGTCCTTGCAGATAACATCTAAGTAAAAGCAACCTGAAGACGGTGATAGGGGCTGTTTTGACAGTTTCTTTCAGACAACCAGACTGACTGACAGATAATGGCTGTAGAGACTGAAAGACGTTTGACTAACAACCAGTCATATTCTCCGTCCATACACCGGTGAGGTATGGGGGTTGATAAACGACACGTGAACGGTGTTTAATTTGTACATTAGTAGTTAAAATCAGTCGCATGTATTTATTATACATTCGATGAATAGCCGATTCGAAGCAAGGGCTGGACGGACCTGTTTCATGATTAATATGATTAATTAGGGAATTATCTGTGGTGTGCAGTGTATTTGTATAGCCTACTTTACAACCAATCAGTCCACGCCTTTGTACTTACAGTAAGAGTGTGTTCTTTCCTTGTGTGGCGGGAAATGTTTCATCTTACAGGCCCTGAAAATACTCAGGAAGTAACTGGAGTAACTACTTATTATAGGGGAAATAGAGATGTTATTTGAGTCAGCTGGTTGATGATTTCCAGAGAATCTGAATATCCCGGAAGTTTACACTCCAGCCAACTTAAGATAGTTACTCTACCTTTGCCAGATATGTCTGTTAGTCCTCAAAGCCTTTAGTAAACAAAACTAACCTCGTGCTTAGTCTGTTAGGATGATATCATGTATGCAGCCGTCAAGTGCCACCCCTTTACAGGTTTATCGATTTAAAAAAAGTCAGTGGGAGACAGCATTTATAACCAACTCATGAAACTAACTTTTAAGTTAATTAGATACAGATGATAATATCTGTGAGTTGTCATTTCACATGAAAAAATCAAAGGGTTGCCAGCTAGAAATGAGCAGCTGCTTCTGTTTACATCTGTCTGAAAGCAAGGACGCATTGTCTAGAAATTTACTGCAAATTTCGATGGTAAATCTGCAACTATTGTCCTTGTAAAACAACACGTGTGCCGCGAGAGCATGAAACACATAACGTCACTGCAATTTGAACCATTAGTGTGTAGTTCCTTCCCAGTCACGCTGACATATTGAGTGTGTTGGAAGTTTGGGACCTTTTTAATCCGTATAATGTGCTCTGTGAATGTCCTGTATCGATGTCAGAGAAACGGAGAGCGTTTGACGGAGACCGAGAAGGATTCATCATCTCTGCCTCTGCTCCCCTGGGCGACGTGACAGAATTAACAGATGAACGGAGAATGTTTCAGATCTTGTCTGTCCTAAATGTTTTTTTCTGTGTTAATGGGGACTACCAGGGTCAAACAGTCAATATATACTTTCTATAAGAGAACAATCCTGGATAAGAGAAAACAGGTTCTCTTTATGTATGACTTCACTCTTCAAGTGGAAGAAGAGGTTCATGATGTCCGCAATCGTTCGTAAACATCCGTGAGGAGTTCATGTTAATGTGTGACCTAATATTTACCCAGCAGGGTGCGGGTAAGAGGTCCTGAGGCCAAACACCTCAGCGATGCAAAAGCTCCTGTTTGACATCATCTCTCTGCAGTATTTGAATAAGTAAATGAGCCGCTTTGTGCAAAGACACTTATTGTAAAGGGGATTTTGTTTACATAGTCTGTCCAGGTCATGAGGTAGGTGGTGGAAAACAAGAAAGAACAAGAAGTCACACCAGACTGGCGGGTTAACCTGTGCTAAATAAAGCATTATCTACAGTATGATAAGGCACTTTTAAGCTGTAGCCAAACCTTTCGCTGGCATTCTGCCTGCGTGCTGCAAATGTAGGCCACAGCTAGATTTAAGTGGCTCAGAATGAGGCTACATGAACCAAAGATATTCTTTCTCATTCGATCAGTTCATATGTTCTATCAATAGAAAGTAAAACACCATGAACTCTTACGTACTCACCACGTTTGTTAGAGAGTCCAACCGGTGGGTCTAGTTTTTAATATTTTCATGGCATCTTCAGAGCAAACAAAAGGTTGCACACTAAAGATCACACGTCAATCACACACTGGATGCTGTTGATGTCTGTTTTGTTTGTTTTTCTTGGGAAAGACGAACAGGACACCTGCCAGACATTCCTTTTATTATTTCTGGTTATAAAAACCAGTTTATTAAAACTTTAAACCATGGTATTTGACTTTGGTTACTCAATACACTTTAGATATTATTATAAAAGTTCAAGATTCAAAAAAGTGTGCATCTGATACAGTTCAGGATAAATATTGAGATGCATCGTTTGCATTGGTAAAATGTGATTTATTTATAATTGAACCTTCCTAAGTCCCAATTATTAAAGACCCTATGCCTTAATTATTTATAAATGTGACCAATAACTTTTTATTAAGATTGATGAAAGAAATAATATGTACCATATTAAATTACATAGCATCATATCCTTTTCCACCAAATCTTATTTTGCATTGTGTCAAATCAAACTGTGTCGAAACACATCATCACAATAGGGTCAAATTACATTGATAGTTGCTTTATGTATGTTTAACATCATGATGGTTGGTAATGTCTGTCTCTCTCTCTTCTCTCTCTCTCTCTCTCTCTCTCTCTCTCTCTCTCTCTCTCTCCCACCCACCTAGAGCCGAAGGGTCTGTCCGAGGTTTCTGCCTGTTAAAAGGCAGTTTTTCCTTACCCCGTCGCCAAGTGCTTGCTCAAGGTGGTACTGTTGGGTCTCTGTAAATGTTATAAGGAGTCGACCAACCACCTAGAGCCGAAGGGTCTGTCCTAGGTTTCTGCCTGTTAAAAGGCAGTTTTTCCTTGCCTCTAGAGCCGAAGGGTCTGTCCGAGGTTTCTGCCTGTTAAAAGGCAGTTTTTCCTTGCCCCCGTAAAGGCAGTTTTTCCTTGCCCCCGTGCCAAGTGCTTGCTCATGGTGGTACTGTTGGGTCTCGAAGTGCTTGCTCATGGTGGTACTGTTGGGTCTCTGTAAATGTTATAAGGAGTTCGGTCTAGAGCCAAAGGGTCTGTCCTAGGTTTCTGCCTGTTAAAAGGCAGTTTTTCCTTGCCCCCGTTGCCAATGTCTTGCTCATGGTGGTACTGTTGGGTCTCTGTAAATGTTAAAAGGAGTTCTGTCTAGACCTGCTCTATTTGAAAAGTGTCCTGAGATAACGTCTGTTATGATTTGGCGCTATACAAATAAAATTGAATTGAATTGAAAATTAATGCATCAGGAAGTCTCAGTGATGGAAGTGCACATCCTTGCTATATAGAATATATATTTTAATATCAGCTGCTTATGAAAAAGCATATTATTGATCCAAAGTTAACAAGAAAAACAACAACAGAAGAATGAGTGTCCTAATTAGGTGTGACTTCCTGTTTGTGGGTGTGAAAATTACATATTCATGGTCACATGTTTGAGGTGAGTCAGCTGCCATCACGCTGTGGGGAAGTCACCTTGCTTGAGTCACAGTCAGAATGGAAACATATTACAGGCTTTAATGGGTGGTTGGCTGAAACCAGTGAGTCACAGTTGCACAGTGGTGGAAGAGCTATTTACATCCTTTATTTCAGTAAAATACATTCATTTAAATGTACTCCATTACAAGCCTGCATTTAACAATCCTTCTTAAGTAACAGTACAGATGTATTATCACAAAAATGTACTTAAATTACCCAAATAAAAGGATTCATTCTGGACTAAACTACTACTTTACATACTGTTACCTTGTTTAGTGGTTCCCAAGCTATAGGGGTTGGGTAAAAATTAAAAGTAGCATAAAATGTAAATACTTAAATGGAAAGTATCTCAAAATGGTACAGTTCTTGAGTAAATGTACTTCCCACCACAGCAGAACGAGTACCCACATGATGGAAAAAAAATGTGGAAGAAATGTGAGAGAGAGAGATTGGGAACACAGAGAGACAAATAGGAAACTCCTGAGGCAGAAAAGATCCAAAAATACTACGACATAGCTGACGAACGAGTACAGAGAAAGCAAGTGAGAGCAAGTTTATGCTGAAGGCAGTAATAGAAGCAGCAGGAAAGGTGGAAGGACTGGTTTCAAACTTCACATCCAGCTTGTTTGCTGTGTCTGCATGTTGATGAGTGTAAATATAGCTGCACTTGTTCAGTGGTTGTGTCCGGCTGAAAGAGTTAAACACAAACTCTGAAAACATGAGTGATGGTTAAAATGTTGTGCATAATTTACATTTGTTCTTTATGATTAAGTTGCCCATGGAAGAAACAGAGATGGAAAGAATGAGAGACGAGAGAAACAGAACTTTAAAGCTGCATTAATTGTGCTTTTTTAATTTGTCGTCAGACAGTCAGGCGAGGTCGGTGGCTCGAGTCGGTTCGGTGTGTCCCGTGCCGTCGTCAGTTGGCGTCGGCCTTCATTTTGGCCTATTTGACATGTAGAATCGGCCGTCTGCCTCAATGACCAATCTGATTGGTGGAGTGCTAGCCCTTGACTAGCGAATCAGTGAGTGCACGAGAAAACTGGAAGTGACGATGGTACGCCAGTGTCTTTGTTTTTATTAGCCATCGTATTTTCCGTTCAGCGAGTAATGACAATAATAATAATAATCTTGACTACTATCAACACTCTCTGATGAAAACAATGACTGACGACAATGTGCTCTGTGTTTACTAGGTCTTGAGTGATCCGTCATTTCCGACAACACAGATTAGCGCCACCTGCTGTTATGGGGACATATTACGCCTCGCTGTAACTAAAACTGTCCTAAATCCTCAAAAAAACAAAACAAACAACAAACAAACACAGTATTAACGCTGTTCGTTATTAAGCTCAGTCGGGGAATAAATACCCACAAAACAAATAATTGTATTTGTGTTCGGTCTCATCATTCTTGACCAGGCCACATAAATAAATATGGCAACTTCTGATCGACTAACCTTTCCGGTTTCTGCACCACCCATGGCTATCTATCTATCATCTGAAGGTAGAGTCGAGATAAGGGTGATTTCATTTCCTTAATAAATTCTCTTTGACAGTTGGAAGGCTCCTCAGTTTGGATCAAGATCAGTGTAAACTTTGTTATCAGATGAGTGCATAATGCGCACGTGACAAAACAATGCAAAACAATCACTTTCTTTTTACGTTTGGCTGAATTATAATTGTGTGCTTAAACAGCAGATAAACTCCTACTAAAAGCTGGTGAATAAGTGTATTTCAATGTTTCTGCAGGATCATAGTTAGCATAATTTGTCATCACTTCAAGTGAGCACAGGAGCACATTTGTAATAAATCAAATAAATGATTAGAGGCTGAGTCATGTGTTACCTCATCACTAAGGCGTTTGGCAGTGGACCAGAGTTATTGCATTGTTCTCTAAACCGCTGATTGAAGGATTTCCAGTTGTACAGAAACCTCATTCCAGTCTTTTAGATTATAAATGGTCCAAAAATATGCAGCAGTATTGTGTAAGAAGCAGATCGGTCAGATAGGCCTGATGAAGCATGTTCTACGCAAACCGCTTCACGTTTGTCAGAAGTTGATTGAACATCCAGTCAGCAGACGTCACACCTGGCGTGTTTTCAGCAGGTGTATGAAGTTAAAGGTGTAATGTGGGACATTTCCTCATTTTATAGGTTACGATAATAAATGAAAACCAAACTTATCAGACAAATTCATTTTCAATTATTAAAATCCAGTGTTGGGCAGTAAGGCATTATTAGTAATAATATAACTTTTCCCAGTAACAGTGTGACTAATAGAATAGAATTCAGTAATAATATTACCCTCCAAAAATAATAATTAGTTACCTTACTTTTGATGTTTCTGATTTTAAATCCAACAATCCAATCACATCCTTGGATTAATTTTTGTAAACGTGGAGGAAACTAGTTTTGGAAGATGAAAACATTCAGCATGGAAATATTCATATTACTTCGATTTTAACAAACAACACTGGATTTTAATCGCTGTAACTTTAAATTTTGGGGAGAATAGACACAATTATCAATTAAAGTAATATAGCTTGTATAGTAATTAATTACTGTTGGCAGGGAGTAATAAGTAATGTAATAATATTATTTTTATTAAGAGTAATGAGTAATAAATCATTCATTTCAATGGTGGTTATTTAACAATGAAGAACTCCCAGTATCCCACACTACATCGCAACATCATCAGACTACGTCTTTTGTAATTGTTGTCCCCCTAGTGGCAGAAATTACATATTAACCATCTGAACTGGTAGAAAACAAGCTGCTTTATGAATTATTTCTACCACCCAGTTATATGTTAGTTACAAGTAAGTAACTATTAAGTAAGTATTACACACAGCTTCTGCTCTCGAACAGAATAACAGCAACACCCACTTTTGTAAATCAATCAAATACTTAAAATGCCAATCGATAATCTTCACACCGAAATATAAAAACACAGTCCATGAGCTGTCATAACAGCTCTCTCGTTTTTGTCCCTTTCACACTCACCAACCATCAGAAATCTGAATGCATTAGACAGCAGAAAGGGATTCATTTGGTGTTAAAAGTGAGGTTATATGAGATGTACTTTTATTTTGAAATTGTCATTCAGACGTAGACCATCACATATTTGAAATCTTACATTTCTTAAACATTAAGAATTGTTCCTTGATAACAATAACCTGTTGATACAGTATGTTCTGTATGTTCTGGAGGCTCTCTGGGTTTTCTGTGCAGCTGGGTGGTCATGTCACTTTGTGTTAAACTCTGCTGCATCAGCAAGTTCTCTCTGTCTGTACAGTACAAGCAGCTGCAGGCAAACAGTCAGAGGTGTTGATCCTACCAGTACGTGTGTGTCTGTGTGTGTGTGTGTGTGAGAGAGAGAGATTGGGGAGAATATGTACAAAGATTATATAAGTATGTAACAGAAAGGAGAGAAATAATGTGAAAGAGAAAAATGGTCCATTGGGTTTTTCACTTTACATGCTCATTTCACACCATCAGAATCACGTGACCACTAGGGGTCGCCAAAGCTTCACAGGGGCTCACAAGGCCTTCTTGATATTATGGGATGTAAGAAAACTTTAAAAAAATATACACAGTAAGCCTAAATCTCAGCATTCTACATCTTGAACATAAATAATGCTCACAGAGCGTTAACTGTTTGGCAAAAGTTCACACAAGAGACCCAAGAAGAAAACACCAAATATGTAATAAAAAAGTCTGTATGATTGTTAAAAATGAGAAAAATACACAACACCAATGGAGAATTGTGTAAACTTATTAAAATTGTGTTACTAAAATTATCAGGAAAATTAATCTCTGATAAATATTAACAAGAAATAATCTGATCAAAATTCATCCAAATTGTAAAAAAATCTAGGAAATCTGTCACTTCAGGGGTCTTTAGTTTACTCAATGACAGAAAACACATTCCTTAAGGGCTTCATGGGGGGTCACAAGGCCTGCTTCATTTTAAAAGTTGCTAAAAAAAACTTTAGAAGGAATGTAAAGTAAATTAAAAAGAAGTCTAATAAGTTGTTGAAATAATTGTATAAAAATGTACTAAATAGGAAATAATCTGCTCTAAATTCATCCAAATCCAAAATACCTGCTATAGAAGACCTTGAGAAGGAAATAAATGTTGGAGAAACCAGTTTTTGTTCTGCAGGATTTTAAGGGGTTAAAGAGAATTTGGAGTCAAGAAAAGTCCTCACGAGAACAGAAATGCAAATGTCATTGTGTGACATACTGTCAATGGAGGATCTTCCTTTAGTACCTCACATATCAGGTTAAACCTGCCACCACTGACCCCCCCACTCCTACACACACACACACACACACACACTCTTATTCTGCTGCTAAATGGGTACATTGTGTGTGTGTTCATGAAAAGGAAACAAGCATTTAGGATAAGTGTGTTGTTGCAGTGGAGGTATATAGATCTGTGCACACCTTAGCACAACAACAAACGCAAAGACGTCACAATGAAGTCAACGGAGTCGGTTACATAATGAAGATGAAGGCAGTCGTATTGGACTGGGTTCAGTGTGAACATGAGACCGCCGGCTGCGCTGCTGTGAATGGCTGCATTTCATAAAGGAAACACTGATCTCTGTTCTCTGTTGGCTGGAAACAGGAAACAACTGGAACTGCAGTTCTGACTGAGGATTACACACAGACACATTTAGTGGCACAAAAGTAAATCTGCAGAATCAAACAGACATTGACCCCCTATTTATTCAGGGAAGCTACACATAAGGAAATATTCTTATTGACAGTAATTGCATGGCAATGTTGCAGCAGGGGGGGAGGGAGGGCTGCACAAACACTTGGGAACAGTTATTAACACCCACAGTGTTCATTCACACTGTGGGCAGTGAGCTTCATGTGTTGCTTTATTCCACAACAGGATCCAGTTCCATCTACGGCCTGTTTCCGGTCCCTGTGCTAAGCTAAGCTAAGCAGCTGCTTGCTGTAGCTTCATATTAAAATCCCCATTAAACTGATGAGTGCTACATGTTTCTGTATATAAAACAGGTATGTGTGTTACGTGTCCCCCCCAACCTGCCGTGCAGCTGTAGCGGTCCCATCAGCTGACTGCTGGACTGAGAGCTCCCAGTGAACAGCACAGGACCGAATGCAGCGTTGATAACGTTGATAACTGTCGGTCCAGCCGTGTTCACTGAGAGGCTGCTGAGCCCGGTTCCGTTGCACACTAACGGCAGCTACAGCAGCAGTTAGCAGATTTAACCAGAAAACATTTGAATAGTTTCCCAAAACAGTGATAAAGTTGTGTTTTTGTACAGTAATGAGCGCGGCTCGGGCCCCAGAAACACTCAAAGCCATGCTGTTGCTAGCTAGTTATCCAACTCCATGGATGTCTTAAGAGAACTGGATACTGTGTTGGTTCACAATTACATGTCTGTCATTTTAACAGGAAGATGAAAGAAAACAAAAAAAAAGATTTTGATTTAAAAATACAAAGAAATATATTTTTTGTAAATTTTTAGGCATAAATTGTTAGAAATGTGTATAACGAGTGTAATGTAAACTAAAAGGGTTAATTTCATCTCGACTGTAACTCAGTGGTATCAATCTCCTCATCGAACTCTCGGCAAGAAAGTGAAGACGATTTTTTTCAAAAACATTAGCACATTATCTGTAAACTGAGTCCACTGTAACTTGTTTAGTTTGAAGTTAATCTCTTGTGCTCGAGCACAAACAGACTTTCACAGTCGCTCTCCACCCACAGATCCAACACTCTGACAGAACAGCACTGATGAAGTGGCACTGGTTAGCAGCTAAAGGTTACAGCTCCAACCGCAGAGTGTGAGACTGGAGTATTGTCAAAAGACAATTTGTTCTCTCTGACAAAAGAAAAGGCCAAAATAAAAGGTTGAAATTAAAATATCCCTCACAAAAGATCTCTTGTTGGGGCAGCCAGACTTCTGAATAAAACCTACAGAGTGACACAGCAACAACCAACAGAGCTCATTACTAAATTCAAGAGCTTCATGTATTACCATGTGAATTTATATTCATAATTTGTGGGTAGAGAAATAAAGAAACAGTTGTGACTGAAACAGTACAATGAATGTATCAAACACACTTTGTTTCAACCTGTGTTTTATTATTTCTTAAAAGTTTCCTCCAAATATTAAAATCATTGTTATCTGATGTTACACGTGTGACACACAAAGTAGTGAAGTCAGGCAGCAGAGGTTAAGTGACAAAATACAATTACTGCTGGGCTATTTTTGGGTGAGTTAAATATGCAAGAGTTGTCTTACATATCCCTGTGTATACCCACTTCCCCAGGTACCCTTACACCACTGAACTGAATGTTTTTACTTCTGGTTTTAATCTGGACACAAACAGGGTTCCTGGGTTAAAGTCCTGTGTTTGTGTGATCCATCCACCCCAACACTTCCATATTCAGACTTTCTGGCTCGTTATACTACATCCGGCGTGGGGACACAGACGTCACATTGTGAAGCAGAGGGCCGCGGACCAAACGGCGCTATTTGACGAGTTGGGAGTGAGACCGGGTTGGACAGACACATTAGTGATTATTTCTTTATCACAATCATATCAGTGGGACACGAACTGTCGCCTACGACACCATGGACATCAGTGCTGTCAATGAGCTCAATCACTTTCATGTAACAAGATCAGAATATAAATAGTGAGAACCACAAACACAGCTCCCAAATTACATGTTTTTATTTTTTTTGATTTATAGTGGTGTCTCTCCCTTCTTTGATTAAAAATGCTTCCTTCACTATATTGTGTTATATGTTTGTAATGGTTGGGGCTATGCAACTAAACACTAATGTTGGGGGAAAATTGTGCTCACAGTTTCAAGACTAAGCAGGCATTTAAACCATAAACAGTCCTGCATTAAAACAATACTGGGGAAGGTTCTTTAATGCAGTGGACCCCCAAATTAAGTAAGTAAGAAAGTAAATCTTTATTTATATACAGTAGCACATTTTAGACACAGAGATCCAACGTGCTTTATATACAACAATAACTTACGGGTATAACCATACCCAATCAAACAAACATAGGGAGCATGTAAATACAAACATAAGGAAGATAAAACAAGAGGGAAAGAATAAATTAAAAGAGAGATGACAGATAAGGAAACAAACAAGGAGATCTAATAAAAGGCTTGCCCGTAGAGGAGGGTTTTGAGGAACTGCTTGAAACAATTCAGTGAATCTGAGTGATTGGGGAACTATTCCTCAATGTTGGGGCTAAAACAGCAATTACTACACATATTTGATAAGATGTAGTCTCAGAGGTCTCTGATAAATATGTATATCTGTCTCAACTGTAGATTGGTAGATAAACAGTGGGGACCTGCTGGAAGCCCCTCCAGGATCCCTAGGACAGTGGTTCCCAGTCTTTCTCCTTAAGGGACCCATTTTGTAAAAGTCAGCCTGAACACGGCCATGCTAGCGTCTCTGTGAGGCTGTATGCACAATGGTGCTTTGAGCTAACTGCTAACTTCAGTATGCTATCATGTTTTTGTGACCTGTGCTATAATGCTGATGTTTATTTTGCACGTATAATGTTTACTGTGTTCTTCTTGAGCATGTTAGCATGCTGACATTAGCTAATTAGCACAAACAACTGAGTATAATTGAAGTTTCATGGCAAAACATCCAATAGTTGTCAAGATATTTCAGGAAAAAACAAAAACATGCTGGGGGGGGGGGCTAAATGAAAAGAGTGAATATCTATGGCACATCTGTACAAAATGTCCATCGTGTAGATGTTGAGAGATTTCATAGGATAAGTAAAACTTTATCCTACTAGAGGTCAGAGGATCAAATATTTGAACCAAACTTCATTGCAATCCGTCCGATAGTTGATGAGATATTTCAGTCTGCACCAAAAGGGTGGACTGACCAACTGACCAACATTTCCATCCATGAAGGCTAAATAAAGACATCAATGGTTGGTTTGAATGCAAGCTCCAGCATTCAGACACAATACACTCCCAACCACACCCTCACTTTCCACCTCGCTACATAAAGCTCTGAACGTTGGCATTGGATGTGACTTGCGTGCTGCAGAATCAAGCAGCACTAATGTCATTTCTTGGGATACGAGACAAGAAACTAGATCAACACAGTGGGACTGATGGCAGCCTGGCTGTGCAGTATACATAATGAAAGAAAACGAATGAATGGAGGGAAACTGAACTCTCAGTTTGACTCTGGACAGAATAAGAGAGGCAGAAGCTGAGCAGAAAACCTGTGGAAAACATGACGATGCCTTCACTTAGTCATGAGCTGCTTTATGAAAACACTGAGTGCTAAAAAATGTCCCAGCAGTGTGAATATGATTAGAATATTAAACCAGTTATTACACTGTAAGCAAACACTGCCAGTTCGACAGCTGTCATGTCAAATAAAAGCCTCATTTTAGACGTAGTCATATAATATTTTATAATGTCATTTGGCAGATGGCTGATTCACTGCTGCTTACTTCACAAAATTGTTTCTGACATGCTGGAAAATAAAAAAGTGTTTGGGACGCTGGTGCATTGCCAGCCTGCAGAGCGCCCTTAGCTGTGTGGTTTTCTTATTTATTTTAATGGCTAATTTTACCCACAATGCAAAAACAACATATTTTCTCACCTTGTTGAGCTGAGCAAGTACTCGGCTGAATACTTTGCATGATGATACTCATACTTTAGTAGATTGATGATGGATTAAAATGTGTCAATATTTGTACTTGTAAATACTTACAAACTTTAGCCCGTGCTTATTTTTACTAAGCTTTTTACTCTTGAGATCAAAAACATTGTTCTGAATTCTAAATAGTTTTTTAATTGGCTAATTATAAATCAATGATGAACCTGGAATGGTTTAAGCCACACACACTCCGAGTACCGGAAACCGTAGCTAAGAGGTCATAAAAACGTCAAATTGCCACCTAAACTTCCCCTCAACTACGTGAAGAATCCAGGCAGAATCCAGAATACACAGACTTTGATATTTATACCGATCAGCAGTAACACTGTGAGCACTGGACTCCCTGACTGGTCCCAGACCAACAGACTGCTCTGTACTGTGTGTTCTGACCCACAGAAAGAGCCCTGATACCCAAATAATCAGTGTTATTCACTGTCAGTGCTCACTGTGTTAGGGCTGATCAGTGGATATTGATGTATGATCATATGAGGAGAAGTTAAACAAATGAAGGAGCAGCACAAAGAGATAAACACGTTCTGTCACCTGCAGGATTCTTGTTCCAGCAGGTTCAGTTCAACCTAAAGTTCCACTAAAGAGGACCAACGGTTTTCTTCTTTCCCAGAGGTGATTCCTTTATACAGCTGCTGTGTGCGTGTGTGTACGTGTGTTTTGGGTGTGAAGCGCCAATGTGTCACCTGGAGCTGCAGAAGTCTTCTGATTTATGAACAATTGGAGCATGTGAATATTCAGGCTGTTCAAACACGTTCCAGCAGCACACATATTACCTAACTACTCCCACCGTACTAATATTACAATAAATATTAAATAAATAACAGGAAAAATGGATGCAAAGTCCAGTAAATCTACTTTCTTTCTGCATACATTTTTTATTTTCATTCACTGTTGACATTTTTGAGGATTCATTTTTTATTGAATTTGAATAAAATTGAATAAAAGGAAAGAACCCATAATCTTCCACACACACAAACACACTGCTGCACTCATGCTATATGCTAACCTTTTCCAGCTGATTAAAGATTAAAGAAAACCATAATAACTATAAATGTCTTGTTTTAATAATCAGACAGGAAGTGAAAGACTGAATCAAAGTTCTCTCTCCTGCCTGAACATCCCGCTCACTGACCCGCAGCACAGCGAGGTTACAACTTCTCTGTGACCCAGATGTCAGGCTCTGACTCTGCCACCCTGGGATCCTCCGTAATAAAACCTGGTTGCTGACCCAGTTTAAGTCCCGACACAAAAGGAGCAAAAGTCTCCTACTGGGACAAACACTTCTCGTTCTTTTTCTACCGAACAAAGCAGAGCCGACAGATTCTTGGACGTCGCTTTGGCTCAGACTGAAATATCTGTGAAACGGACTGCAGTGAAATATTAACAAACATTTAGGGTCCCCAGAAGGATGAATCTGACTAAGTTCACTGATCCTCTGACTTTTAGAGGTCGACAGTGAAATCTCTCAACAACATTGGGATGGATTGGCTCAGACAGCAGAGGATACATTGTGTCTGACTTTCCCTGTTGCAGCACCAGCAACATTTGTACTTTGTACATTCAGTGAAATGCTGCTTTTGTGGATAATCTTACTCTAACACAGAGTCTAAAAAGAGTGGGGACCCTGTTTATTCAAATCCAGCACAGCGCGACAGCCGCCTCAGGAAGAGAGTTTAAAGTAACCGTTGTTGATCCAAAATGAAGAAAAACTTCAGCTCTATGAATTATTTCTCATTTAAAATGTTTGCAAAAAAACATTTCAGTGAACACATTTGTTTAAGTTTCCAAACAAGCAGTCGTGTTAGTCCGGTTTGAAATTTGGGGGCAGAAAGCTTTCGTCCAATCAGGTGTAGCCAGGAAGTGTTTGCATGGCTGTAGGAGGGTGGAGCCCCTGTGGACACGTATCTTTGTATTTTGTTGCCAATGAAAGAACAATCTTTTATTTGTTGCACCAGTTATTCTTAAAATGTTTCAGTTAGTTCTGTGCTTTCATTGAAACTGCAGATCTCGTTTGGGTTCCGGCTCGTCGTTGAGGAGAACAGAGCCTACACACACACACACACACTCACACACACACACACACACACAGACTGTATTCAAAAGACTTTCTGTACAGCACATGTTCTCTATGGAAGATGTTGTTTTCATGCATAGTGATGCAGGGTGTGTGGCTGTGCACCTGCTCAGTGTGTGTCCGATTGTGGCTCAGCGGGATTTTAGTATCACAGCCAACAGCGATTATTACTGTTATTAGCAACTAAATATGATCCTGCTGCAAAGACTCTGATATTAACATAAACAGATATTTAACTAAAGTCACTGTGTGTGTGTGTGTGTGTGTGTGTGCACGCTGGGTTAATAGATTAGCTTGTACTTGGATGTTTGTGTGCACATATTCTGATGGGATTAAACCTGATCTGTGCCTGAGGTGGGTCAGCAGCAGGAAGGACTCCAGATCCAAACTCATATTCTAATTTAATGTCACAGATCACAATCTGGAGACGGAGACACACACACACACACACACACACACACACACACACACACACACACACACACACACA
>JAGRRF010009292.1:29505072-29520970 GCA_019097615.1 Morone chrysops
CCCCCCCCCCCGAAAACACACACACACACACACACACACACACAGTTGATTTACAGGTGGTGTTAAGTATGACTAATGGCGTCGTTTGTTTTGCTGTCATGTTATTTCCCTGCAGTGCTGTGGAAATAGCTGGCACGTCACCTATTAGAGCTGATAATGACTTCATCGCTCACTGCTTTTCTGTGCGTGTGTGTGTGGAGAGAGAGAGGACGAGAGGGGGAGCAAGAGAGTTTGTTTGTGTGAGAGTAAAAAAGTGTGAGGGAGGAACGGAATGAGGGAGAGGAAATAAGATGGAGTGAGGGATGAGGGAGACAGAAAGTTCATTCCATTCATGATGAAACTTCTGATACCGCTCTTCCCACAGGAAATTCAGCGGTCGGTTATCAAACCGCAAAACAACTGGAGCTGCTGGATATTTGGTCTCTTGCTCCGGACAAACACGTTCTCACTCCTAACTCATCCAATACGGCAGCTAGGCTGTAGGCCGCAATCCTCTGGTGTCACAAGCAGTTCAATTCTCTTTCTTTTTATTTACAATATTGTGTAATATGTTACCCGTTCTTAATGTATATGTACGTAGATACTGTAGTTACTTTTCGTTTTGATAATGTATTTTCTACAAGTGAAGAGATTCAGGACACGGCTTTATAACGTCTGCAACACGGTTTGGCTTTGTGAGCCACATGCCATACGTTGTTTACTTGTGTATTTTATCCTTAAAAAGATAGAAAATGGTGAATCTCTAACCTGCCTCTGACTGACTGACTTCTGGTCCAAAGCCACAATGTTGATGTAGCATGAAATTAGAATTTAAAATACAGTAAATGACATCAGGCAGGAAGACACTCTCAGTCTTTACAAAAAGAACATCTTCTTCTTGCCATCAAAGTCCAAGATAATAAAAACCTACATTGTCATTCTATTCACGTTTAAAGCAACCAATCCATCCAGCAGTTATTGAGATGTTTCCATCTGGACCAACCAACAGAATCCCGTCTTTAGTGTTAAAATACGTCAGACGAACACACACACAAACACACTTACAGTAGCTGCACTGCTGCAGTTGCAGCTGTAGTGTACATACTCCTCAGACGGCTGCAGTCAAACTGAATGATGGGTAATTTATGAGCCAAAACTTGTGTCACTTTGCCAACATCATGAGCGTCAGAGCTCAGTCTGACGAGATGATTCAGGTAATCTGAAGACGCATAAAAACAATAATCCATATTGGGGATCACTGCCTGGCCGCATACAGTAGTTCTCCTCCCAGTCGGGTGATTATAGTTGAGTTTGGCTGTGAATAGAGGAAACCGGGGTTCAAATCCCATTCAGTCAATAAATATTACACATTCCTCCATTTGTCCTCCAGCTCAGAGCGACTTTATTTGTGTGTGTGCTTGTGTGTAAATGTGTGTACAAGAGTATGGGTGTTTGTGGGAGTGTTATTGTGGGTGTGAGCAGGCAAGTGCAAGTATGAGTGCTCCTGCATGTCGACAGAAAGTGTTGAGAAAGTGTGTGTGTGTGTAGGTGTGTGTGTGTGTGTGTGTTCCCCCTGTCCAGAAGTTGAGGAAACAGTAGGTGGCAGGTATAATATGTAGCGGAGCACAGAGGTTAGTCCGGCCACCGAGGGAAAGAGTGTGTGAGTGAGAGAAAAGAGAAACCTCATCCAGGTTATTGTAGAGAGCTTGTCAGGATTTATTAGGCTAGGTAAGCACACTGAGCCCCTGGCCTGTCGTAAAACACACACACACACACACACACACACACACAATCTCTCTCCCTTCTCGCTCTACGACACACATGCATACACTCTCTGATGAAACGCACACACAGTCGAGTCATAAAGCGGCTCCAGATAACTTAAGCTGAGTAGAGGGACTCAATGACATCATGACAGCTACAGGGCAGCGCTGCCTTTTCCATGTTTTCCTTTGCCGGAGCGAAAGTTTACCTTCTCCACAATGAAGGAGGAGGAGGAGGTCGTGGAGGAAAAAGTGGAAAGATGATCAGAAGGAAGAAGAAGGGAAAGGTAGAAAGGGAAAAGAGGGCTATTCACAGGCGGGAAGGTGAAAGAGAAGAAGGAGGGAACTTAAAGAGACCATATTTCCCATGAAACTCACTACGTCTCACGTCACTGGTGATTCTGGCACTTGCTCTGTCCTCACAGGAGCAACATTGTCCCTCTTCCTGGTTTGTATTTGTGTCATTAAAGGAATAGTTTAACATTTGGGAAATACACTTATTTGGGTTAGCTTAGTATAAAGACTATAAACTGAGGGAAACAGCCAAACCTGGCTCTGCCTAACAGGAACAGAACCCACCTACCAGCACCTCTAAAGCTCACTAATTAACATGTTATACCTCATTTCTTTGTTCAACAACAGAAGCCACGTTTTACTGGAGGTTTATGTGCCAAACTATATGGCTGTGGAGAGAGAGGAGTTATTTATATTGCATATGGGAATATAATGAGATAAGTCTCATTCACTTTCACACAGATAATCCCACAGTTGGAGCTCTTCCACAGCTGAAACTCGCCTCACTAACAGCTGTGGTAGAAGACACGAGAAGAAAGGTTAACTCCCAAACACATAATCACTGTTACATTCGCCACTAACTGGGCCTGATTCACAACTCTGACTGGATTCCTCTGCATAGCAACAGTGGTTTAGTATTTAGGGGTGTCCCCCAAACTGAAGGAAAGAGAATGTTTTCTCAGAAACTAGGTTGAAATTATTAAAAAACCTGTCGGATCATCACATTATCTTCGAGAGTCTCATGTTTGATTGTGAACTGTTAAGGCTCTATTGGCAGAAATATAGAACATATAATATTCATAGGTATGTTTTCATTAATGTATAATCAGCTGAAAATAAGAATCATTGTGTTTTTGTCTCTGTTTGTGTCTTTTGGGAAGTGTGAAATGTGAATACTTTATGGGGAAAAGAACTTCTGAAGCCAGTCTCTCCTGCAACTTCGTAACTCTGTGACCATGAGCCTTCAGGCCAAACAGTCCCGTCCCCCTAGCCCAGGATATTAATGAGATATAGTGTGTTAATTAATGAACTTTAGTGGTGCTGGTAGGATGGTTCGGTGACCTTTGCACAGAACCAGGCTAGCTGCTTCCCCCTCTAGTCTTTGTGATAGCTGTAGCTTCATATTACAGACATGAGAGTGGTACTGAACTCTCTGCCACAATGCCAATAAGTGGTGGCCTAAAGGTTAGAGAAACAAGCTTTAGACTTGAAGGTCATCTGTCCTATCCCCTGGACCAGCAAAATGAATCTGGGTGGGGAAAGTGAAAGGCCCCTCCCTCATTACTACCACTGAAGTGCCCTTGAGCAAACCCTTAACCCCAGCTGCTCAGCTGCTGCGTCGCTCACAGATCAGACTGCGGTTGTCCTGAGCAGCAATGTGTCACAGTGTAACTGTGTGCACGTGATCAAGGTCAACCCCCACCTTATAAATAAATACAGGTTATAAATGTTTCCCAAAATGTCCAACTGTTCCTGTGAAGTAACGTTATGTAATTTGGCCGCTGTAATGTAGAGGCACAGTAAGTACGTCTCAGTTCTGTTTGTGAATGCTACAATTCCACAAGCAGCACTTTCAACGGGGAAGATCTGTGGCAGAAAGAAAAATAAGGCGTGAAAGCAGAGAGAGAACCGTGACGAGGCAGCAAAGAGAGAGACTGTCTCGCTTGGCGTGATTTATTAAAGAAGAAATGCCGGCTGAATGACAGAGAAGTGGAAGTGAGACAGACAGAAAGAGCTCATATCGTTTTATTGAAGCTGGATACAAACCCCCACAGTTTGTCCTCACGTAACGAGCCTACATGACCCCCTCAAGCTGTCAACACTCGGCTCATATTAACACACTCACCTCTGCCCGGCTTCCCAAAGGCTTCTTACATTAAGGCAGTGCTTCAGTACGGCAGGTCAGAGGGGGTAAGTGAATATTGGAACTGTGCATTTGGGAAATTGCGCTGCAGGTTAGTGAGTTTGGCTTATTGTGGAATATAAAGGCCATTTTATGACCATTAGTCCACTCCTAGCAAAGTGTTGACATTACAGGCACACTGACAGGGCGACACAAGAGGCGACACGAGAGGCGTCACTCTGACTGCGTTTTCCAATTCTCTGGATTATTTTTTGGCATTTTATTGATTTTATTTGACAGTGGAGAGAGACAGGAGCACAGGTCACTGCAGCAAAACCAACTGAGGCAAGAGAATACATTTAGTCTCTATTCAAAACACATAATTGGCCTTTTTTAAATATTTTAATCACATTACAAGCAATTTATTGTAGTAATAGCAACCATACAGGCATAATGCTGACCGCACCAAGGCATCCAGCAACAACAACACAGCTTGCAGCTGAAATTAATTCTTCTTCATGCTGCACAAGGCTGGCTGTTAATTTAAACCAGTCACTCCAGGGCTTTGTGGGCTTTTCTCAGATTGTTGTTATGGCCTAAAAAAGCAATAAAATTGCAGGACAAAAGGGAAATTTGCAGAAATTGCATTTTTTTATATAATTAGTTAAAAATTGAATGCAAGTTAATAAAATCAAGTGAAATAGGAGTTTTTGGCTCAACATTTTGCATGGGTGAATGCTATGATTGGTGACTATAATGATTGGTTAACCGTCGAAAAGTTGCGGTGATGGGACAAAATTGCAGAGAATTCACGGGGGTCAGAGTGATAGCTGTATCCCCACAGTGGCAGTGAGTCCGCTGCGTTCATCACCTTGTTTCTACAGTAGCCCAGAACAGACAAACCAAACACTGGCTCTATATAGGGCCTTGTGTAGTTTCTCCAGGCTTGGAAGGTGAGTGGTATTCAGTTGGTTGCAATCTACAACTTCATCTATAGATGCCACTTTATCCTACACACTGGTCCTTTCAATGGTGCCTCTGTAGGTTTCTCCAAATGCTCAAGATGCTGCACAGTTGATGGGCAGTTTGTGTACGTGTGTGAAGACACAGAAGTGGTCAGTCTTGAACTGATTACAGCAGGAGTTTGATTCCTCTCATCTCTCTAAATTAAGTTTGATACAAACAACTCGTACACACACGTACAGATGCACCTTTGTTTCTCCCAGAGCTGTTTCTGGGAAGAGTGGAAGTGGCTCTGAGTCAGCATAATGAACATTTGGCTCTACAACACTGGAATCAATAACAACAGTGCAGAACAGACAGATCTTCAACAGGGTGGTCCACCGCACCTTGTCATCACCAGGAGTACTCTTCACCCACACACACACACACACGCACAGTTTACCTCTCATTGTCCGGGCTTTAAGTGTGTTTGACAGGAGGGCCGGATTACACCGCTATTGTCTTTCTTGGCGTCTCCATCCCATAACAATATTATGACACTTTTATCAAAACACTGGAACACAAACACGCACGTGCACACAAACACATACTGAATGCACACAAGCTGAGCCTGAAGGTCAGTTCATTTACACTGAACATTTCATCCATTCCCAACGAGTGACGCATGATTGCTTGTGAAATCAAACGACTCTCGAAGCTGCTGCCTGTGTCTGCACGCTACCCAGCTTCACCTGAGGACATCATAACCACACCGCCACATTAATAACCTGCTGATGAGAAGACCTTCTTTTAAACCTATAATGTGTAATTACTGCGGCCAGGTCTCTGTCTTTAAAACAAGATGAAGAAGATGTAGTTTAATGATGTTGTGTAGCGTGGGATCATGGGAGTTGTTGTTTTCCTTGACCGTGTTTACATACAAACTAATTTTCCACGATTATTCAAAATATGGCAATATTCCAGATCTGATACAGGCTATGTAAACAGGCTGGAGTAGAGACACATACACAAAAGAAAAGGCCACATTTCTGACTAGAAGGAGAAACACAACTACTTTTAAACATTTTGAAAGAAGTATGAACAAGTTTTTTAAGTTTTTGGATGTGCACAAACATTATAATGCAGATAGGTGCTGAACGAATGAAAGAAGGAGGCTGGTCTATTTTACGCTAAATGGGACCATAATTTACTATATAAACGACATGCCGTATGGAAGAAGAGATTGAGACCATCAACTCTCAGGAAACTGTTTACTGAGCTCATTAATCAAGGCAGAAGTTGTCTAATTTCTCTGTTAGACTCAATATTATCACTTATTATAGCAGCCAATGCAGCTGCCCCCTGCTGGCCACTAGAAAGAATGCAGGTTTAACCTCTGCACTGGTTTACTTCACAGACCTGAAAGCTCTGTCCACTAATATAAACTGTCAGGAAGCAGTTTTGTGACTTTCTGTTCCTGCACCAGCTTGGTTAAAAATGAACCCATCTACCCAGCTAATTAACAATCAGCCTCCAAAGGCTGAACACAATGAGTCAGAAAGATTGGGGCTTCGGTCGGTGGTCAACAGTACAAAACCGTGGTTGCAACATGATGCTCCAACAATCTCACACAACGTGAAATGAGATGAAATTCTGAAACACAAATCACATGTTGTGGACATGAATAATGTGAAAATGACAGTCCTCTGCCCAAGGGTGCAGGTTTGATTTCAGCCATGAGGCGACAAAAATATGCTGTTGTGCAGGAAAAGGCTTTAATAAGTAAAAAAAAAAAAACTTAACTCTGATTAGAGTCACAGAAGAGACACAGACATGTTTTGAAATCCTTGCTCCAAACATTAAAGCATGTCATCGTCGACCCAATGAGTCCCATTCATTTAGGATTAGTCATGGTTAAAATCTGCTGAAGTTTGAATGGGGCTTTGCCACAGAAAGCCAAATTACTCATTCCTGTTTCACATGATCATTCAGGCCAAAGAACCATCACAGAGTCAGATGCAAAGAAAACACAGGAATTAACCTTAAAGCCATGCAGGAAGAATTTTTGACTAAATGGAAAATCCAATGATCATGTGTTCTCTTCCAGTTGAAACTTCATCATCATCTTCATCACAGCACATGCAACCACATCTCAGATTCATTCAAAACTATAGACTATATTCAAAACGTCGACCCATTGCAGCTTTAAAAGTAGCACAAATGTAAATTCTCCCAACAGCTACTGCAGCAAAATTAAAGAATTTGTAACCAAACCGACAAATATTGACCTCATTGTGATTCCATCCAGCCAGGGAAATGCTCCTTTTCCTTTTCAACCGTGGCTGAAGTCAACAAAGAATAACAAAACCTGCAGTTCCTCTAACGGCCACTAGAGGCTGGCTGCAGCAGTGAGTCAAGCTCCACAAGGCCCTATTTAAAATACAGAACTTCACAGCAACAGAAATAAACATGTTTACAGCCTGGTACAAAAAACAGTTTTGGTCTCTAGCTAATTTCCCCGTTCATGACAACTGACAACTCACCCCAAATTATATTAAGGGTTAACGTTTTGCATAATTGAGGGTGTGGCCACTTTGAGTGACACGTGGTTGCCAGGTGGCTGTTTTCAGTAACCAGGCTTCATTCAGCTCCACTTCTTTTCTCATTCTTGGATATTTGGAGTCGGTGGAGTCAGGACTGTCAAAATGGCGTCAACCAGAGTTGACCACCCTGAACCAATGGGGGACGTCACAGGGACTACATACAGCTCTCAGCTGGGGCGTGTTGGTGTTTGATTGACAGCAGCAGCAAACTGTTGAGTGATTAAAATGTCCAGTGTGTAGGATTTAGTGGCATCTAGTTGTGAGGTTTCAGATTGCAACTAACTGAACACCGCTCGCATCTGTATTTGACGACTTGGGAATGAGAACCAATGTTAGATTTCTGCTCATAGATCCTCCTACATGTTACACACTGGAGCTTTAACAAACAGGAATATCTGCTGGAACAGCGGAAAGCAGGATGTACGTGTTGGAAGCTTCAACTCGTCTTTTTGTTCTGTGCTGCTGAGAAAGAGAAGAGAAACAGAGGCATTTCTGTGGCAACCGATGGAGCACAGACTCATTTCATCTTACTCTTAAAACCAAGGAATGCCTCTGTTTTGAATTGTTCCGCTTGTGTTTTCATTGGAAACAAATGCCTGTGTTTTGTTTGGGTAAAAGTCAAGGGGTCATATTCAGTAGGAATCAACAACAGAGAATGTTCTGAAACCACGGAGCGGCGATCCAACATTACTGAGAGAACGAGGAGTGATCAGCATTTTAAGATGGTTTCTGCTCAGATCCTGACCACTAATGATGAGTTTACTGTATGGGGATAATCAGCATGTATGTAATGCCACTGCTACATCTGCTGCTAACTTATTCTGGACTGAAGCTAATTCAATAAATCTGTTCATGTGACAGGAAATCTCTAAATCTTTAATCTTAAAGTTTTACTGTTTGACATTGTACTGAGTTAAAGCAACACTATGTAACTCAGAAACGAGTTGGTCGCAGCTTCCTTCAGAAATAGCCCAGCCATGTATTCTACGCGGAGCAGAGCGGAGAGACGCTTCTGGGACGTGTGCGATTCTGCTGGAATTTGGAGCCTTTTGCAGAACAGGTGCGATCAGCTCTGGTAACTGCGACGGAGCTGGAACACGTTGCTGTCGTATCCCGAGGAATTTGGGGTTAAGATTTGGTATTTGTTGCGATTTGGCGCCCCCCAGTTGCAGTACAAGTCAACAACTTTGCTTTTTCAAACTAGGCAGTGCTGATGAAATATTGATTAATATTTGATTCAGACGTTCATGATCCTCTCTGGATGAATTACAGTAACTTTGGTGATCTTCTGACTTTTCATCAGTATTTTAATTTATGCTCAAATATCTGCAAAACTAAATCAACAACAAATCAGCCTTTGTACTTTTTATTGCTAATTAGCTAATGTTAACATGCTCGCACACTGACCTCAGATGGTGATATATATCTGCTGAACATCAATGTGTTAGTATTGTCATTGTGAATACTGCATTACCTAAATAAAGCCTCACAGAGCTGCGAGCATGGCTGCTGACTCTGGGTGTGGTTGGAACAAACAGTTGATAGCGGTTTAATATTTAAACAGCACCATGAGTCTGAGCTCAGCACAGACTCTTTCCTCCATGAAGGAAAACTTACATTCCCTCTTTTTTATATCTTTTCCTGTCTTTGTCTCTCACTTTCTCATCCTGACATATCTCTTTATCTCACCTTTCTATCTGTCATACCTTCGCCCCCCCTGCACCCCTCACCCTCTCGCTCCCTCTCCCAGCCCCCAGGTGAAAGAGCTCCTTTCTTCGGGCACCTCTCGTGCAGCTGCTGCCTCCAGTAAACACCTCAGGGTGCTAGGGGCTCTTGTGGCTCCAGCACCTCCAAACAAAGACAGCGGTTATGTGTTGGCCTGGCTTTTTTGTAACCTGGCAGCGGGTTAGAGAGTCTGCCGCGTAATCAAAACATCACAGGTTCAATCCCTGCAGCAGCGAGAATGTCGACATGCTTGCTGACTGTACCTCTGTTTACCTCAACTTCTGTTAAAGGTGCTACATGCAGGATTTTAATTATCATTAACACTTTTATTTTGACACGTCATTGTTATTACCTGAAAAAAACAAGCTTCAGGCACTGCAACACAATCTACTGGGTTATTTTTACTTTACTATTGTAAAAGTAGTTTTGCATTTCATTCTGCTCATTTTGCATCTGTAAGTTATTATCTCTTTCTATTTGTTTTGTATCTCTTTTTAGTCATTTTACATCACTTTGTGTTCCTTTTGTGTCTCTTTGTGGTAGTTTTGTGGTCTTTTTGCAACTCTTTGTAATGGTATTGTGTCTCTTTTCGGTTGTTTTTCAACTCTTTGTGAGTTTTTTTTTGTGTTTTTGTCGTCTTCGTAGTCAAAGCACAACTTTAGGTGCTGCTGTTGGTGCTGGAAAAACTGCAGCTGAACTCCAATATTTAGTTCACACAGGAGATGAAGAGAAGCTGTCTGACTCCTGTCCAAAGCTTCCTGCCACAGCAGATCCACACTGACTCTCCATATGCACAGATGTTACACTAAACACTACAGCGCACTATACAGAATATTATAAAAAACCACTAAAGAAATCAATACAGGTTGTATTTCCTGCTGACAAAGTGATTTAAATTACTTTGCTAATTTGACTATACTTGAATCAAATGTTACAGCAGGTATAATATGAAGACAAAACAAGTATTGGATTGGACTTGGTTGGCAGTTACTCAGTATTAATAGAAAACAGTCAGGATATCCCTATTTTTAGCTTCTTTTATCTGTGACTCTCACTTAAAATGGAGGCTCTCCAAAGGTGTGACGAGGCCATGGGCCTGTTAGTGATCTGTCCATTGCTGAAGAGGCACCATGTGGCTGACAATATAAATGCGTTAATTTAGTGGATACAAGCGTGGGCATGACCCAGTTGGTGTAATTCATTATCATTTAACTTATGAGTTGTCATGATTGGATCTAACGTCTACTTACCTTTTTGGTGATGCGTTTGTGCTTCAAATGCATGGCTTGGGTTACAATTTCCATTTGTTTGTTTGGTTAAGATAGTAACCAATTGGTTAAGGTAATAAACACTGACTGGAGGAGTGGTCATTACTATTAAAGTACAACATTTTGTTGACCCTGACCTCCGTCTGCTGCCTTTGTGGCTCCATAACGTCAACTGATTCCTCTTTTGCTCTTACAACTTGTTCTCACTCCTAAGCCATTTGATCAACTATTTAATGTACTTAAGTTAGGTCAGGTACATAATGTAATATACAGTGTTTTCCCAAACCCAACCAACAGATGGATGGAAATGAATTGACCAGCGAAAGAAGTTGGGAACCACTGCTGTAGTCAAAGTCATAAAGATACGTCCTGGTTATTTTTCAGTGGTTGTATCATTTAGTTGAATCCTTTAAGTTCGTTCAACTGGCTGGTTGTTGTCCTTGTTATAGCTGTAATTGTAATTTCTGTGTCTCTTCTGTGAGTTACTCTGGTGGTCTTGGCTCTTCCGTTGCCATGGCGAGGGCAAAGGGTGGCTGGCGATGATTGATGACAAGGAAGTAGACCTGACTGTATTGACAAGCAGGTGCAAGGCATCATGGAAGTCCCCTGGGAATGGTACAGCAAACCCAAACCTGAACATCTGTCTGCAAGAATGGTATGTGTGTTACTGTGTGTGTGTGTGTATGTGTGTGTATGCAAGGGTTTGGCAGGGTGGCCCATGATGATGGTGTGTGTTTGGCAGGGTGGCTTAGCAACAATCAGGTAAAATGCCCCATTATGAGCATTCTTTACTTCTTAGATCTTAGAAGTTGTTTATCCAGTCACAGACATTATTGTACTGTGGTCCAGCATGGATAAATTTAGCATGAGACTCAACAATCATTTCAGACCAGTTGTTATTGGAAAGTCTGTAGTGTGATTCCAAATTGATACATCCACTATGGAAAACAAATTGCTGGCAAGGCGCATTGTGGCTTACAGCTAATGCAGGTAGTTATCCTAAAACCTTTGGTTCAGTAGATGAAATTGCCTTTACGTGCTTAATTGCTGGCTGGAACCTATCAGAGCGTGGATTAGACCAAAGATGAACCATGCTGGACAGGTTGCAGGTCCATCAAAGGATAACGCACATAGAAAGTCTATACTGCAGATTCTCCAGCCCACCTGAAACTCACATAAACAAACTCAAATTGGTGCTAACTATTGAGCCTTACTGTGGGAAAACAAGATCCTGGAAAGAGTTCAAACCGTGGACTGTGCCTTTCCTCCGCCCATGGCCAACTGGCAACGCTACAATGCTAGAAAATACAGTAATCCAGGGAAGTACCTGAAGTAATCAAGTTGCTGCGGTGGCGTCCCGTACAGTAGGCTATGCATGTGTTTGAATACAAGCTGTCCTAAGAAGTTTACAGTTTTCTACTATGTAATGTTATTTTTTACAACAATGGCTAGGAAATGGGGAAGAAAAAAACTGAATCTGAAACACAACTTTACTTGGTAAATGGACCTGTACTTGTATAGCGCCTTTCTAGTCTTTCAACCACTCAAAGTGCTTTTACACTAGCAGTCAGCGATGGCAAAGCCCATCGAACAGAAACTAATGCATTCACACATTGGGAGCAATGCGGGATTCAGTATCTTGCTCAAGGATACTTTGACATGTGGCACCAGGAGCTGGGAATTGAACCTACAACCTTCAGATTAGGGGACGACCCGCTCTGCTTCTGCACCACAGCCGCCACTTCATGAAGAGTGTCTGAGACCATACACTTTACATAGATTCCCTGGGCGTGCAGAGGTCCAGGATGTTCAAATGTCTGGTGATTTATCAATGAATCTCTATTATAATCTATATTATAATTAAAAAACATTCTATTTATTAATATTTTACTAATATAGCTGGTCTGTGATGACTCATCACCGTAGTAATGGTGGCACCACTAGATGGTGGAACACACAAACCGATCACCAGATTTGTGTATAGTAGGAGACGACATAGAGTTGGGAAACTGCCAAAAGCTGGAGTTCATCAACTGTTGCACTTGTTGCCACTTCTGAATCGTTCAGAACATTTTGACCAAAAATAAATTGATTTGGAACCTGAAGAGTTGGTTCCCTGCCTATTAACAATAATTGTGCAACGCTGATGATCCTTGATTACAATGATTCTGCTCGAAACTGGGAAATGCAGTCTGGTTCGATGGAGAGCATCAAGGTCCCAAGACTCTTGAACAGAATCGGTTCAAGAACCTGAGCTAATTTAAAGGAAAAACACAATTTGAAAACATTTCTTATTACTCTGAGGTAGGATTGTTTTAGGGCAGCTTAACTCTAACTGATGAATACAGGCCCTAATGTCTCCCACCATGTGGCGTCTGATCGTAATTTCCTTCAGGATTTAAAAGGGAACCTTTGAGTCTCATCTTTTACTTGTCAAGTCTATTTAAAACAAAGTCCTCTTTCCCACTGTGTACACACAGACACAAACACATACGCACAAACAAATAACTGCTCAAATGCAAATACATCTGCAGTCTGTTAGGTGCAAACAAACAGGCTGTCAGAGTAACAAGCCATTTTCACTCTCATCTCATGTCTCTCTGCACTGACAAACAACAACCGCCAATCAAACCCTCCCTCACCATAAATCATTTCAGAAAAGCCTCTTTCTCTCTGTTTCTTTCTCACTGTTTGCAGAACATGTGGCCGGGGCAGGGACTTTAGAGCCCAACATTCGAGGAAAACTCCGCTGAAGGAAATTGCCTTGGAGAGAACCGATATTTTCTTCTTTGGCGGCGGCTGTGTTTGCCCAGCACCTTGCAGAGAGAGGAGCGCTGTTTTCTTAATGACGAGCAACGAGGCCCCCTCCACTCCCTCCAGAGGTCGTCGTACAAGGAGAAAGAGAAAGTGAGAGGATGAGAAGGAGAGAGATTTTTGATTTATTTGAGATTAAGGTGAGTGTGGGTAAAAGAGATTGATAAAGCAGGGATTACAGTATCATATAGGTATCATATATCCCAAACTGTATATTGCAATATGAAAAACACACAATGAAAGCTTTCCTTTGAACACAAACATACAGCTGTAGGACAGATGGTTCTTGATCCCCACAAGGGGTCGCCAAAGCTTCACAGGGGGTCGCAAGGCCTTCTTCATTTTAAGGGGTGTAAGAAAACTTTAAATAAATATACACAGTAGGCCTATATTTCAGCATTTTGTTCATTTCTGTTAAGAAAACTAAATTAAATTTTTACCTACGATCTAAACTTTGAAGACCTGAACACAAGCTATATTCACAAAGCCTTCACTTTGATAAACACCTCGTCCTGTATTTGAAAAGGAACTGAACTTAAAACCACCAAAAAGCTAATAGTACAAGTAGAAAACACAGAATTTGTCAAATATGCTATATACTTAATGCACAATAAACAATGTGTATACAATATCAGGAAAACTCATCTTTGATCAATATTAACGTGAAATAATCTGCTCAAAATTCTTCCAAATTTTCAGGAAGTTCCTGCAGTTATTTCGTTCACTATTTAGATTAATTGTACAGTTTATCAATTTTTCTGCACTGTTATTGTTTTGCATTGATTATAATATGAAATATCCATAAAATATGCAGTTTACTCCACAATAGGAAAGTGGTCCCTTAAGGAAAAAGATTGGTGACCACTGGGGTAGACCATAATGGTTACAAATGGATATAAACTACTGTTATTAAGACTAACAAGAGAATATTGGTAACTTTATTAGGCATACAATAATAACTGTAACCTATTTTTCTAGAGCACTTTGAGTACAACCACATTATTGGTCTGCGCTGAGATCTCTGATTGTCTGGTATTGCGAGACTACAGTTTAACTGACCTAAAGTACAGCTTTGTCTGGCCCAGCAACAGCAGTGAGCTACTGAAAGCGGTCCAGTGCAGAGCAAAGTTCGAGTCAACAATATTTTTTTTTCTGTGTTATTCTTGCAATGCATTTTAGTGTGACAACAATACAATGTTATATAGCACAGAGGAAAAACGGTTGTTAATGGTGAAGGACAAAGTGGTCTTTGTTGGTTTTCTGAGGACTGGAAAACACTTGGGACTACCCTAACCCTTTTAAAATAATCACATCACTATTCAGTATCTTTAAATATCAAAACTCCAGGTTGCAGTAAGTGAGAGCAGGTGCAACACTGTATGCACCCCACATACTTCCATTTTTAACTCATTACTTTTCTTCAAAGCTAACCATGATGTTGGAGGTCTAAATCCAACACACTATGTTACCGGAGTGGGGGTAACAAAAGGTAAAGGTTGTCGACAAGAAAGGATAAAGCAGGCTTTGTTGGGGCAAAGCTCTGAGGAAGAGCAGCCAAAGTTCAGATGAACAGATAAAAATGCACTCAGTCTGCACTTTACCAGTTACCCTCTGATGGGTGAGCTGAGGGCCACAGGGGAGTTCTCCCCTTCACAACAGCAGCCATCACTTCACTGTTTGAGCTGCAGAGTCACTGCAGCGCACTCTGAAGAGGTGAGGGTTCACTGCAAGTTCTCCAGAGGTCCAAATGCAGCTGGTAAACGGCTAAAATGCCGGCATGCGTGTATCTGTGAAAGACCATGAAATTATAGTAAATTAAAGTCCAACAAGGAACTTTCATTTTGTGTTGACTCTGGCGGCCCCTGTGGAGAAAAGTGGTAGTGTTTCTACCGCCTTGTTTCATTGATTTAAGGTGGAATCCGACTGAATGGCCCAGTGCCAGGCATTAATAATCACTATATACAATAGATTGTAGAAATAGCCAAATAGCAATTTCACTGACAACATTATAGGACCCAGAACAACTTATTTTTCCTTTAGTGTTGATGCTGCGGTAATTCCCAGAAACATCTCTCCTCTCTGCTTTAAATAAACTACTGGTCTGTTTTTGACTAAACTCTCCCACATCAAGCAGACTGTTCACTATGTAACGTTAAGGCACACTATTACCCATATTAGCAATTTCATGGAGTTCTTATAAACTCTGTGACTACTATAAGTATGCAAGATTACAATAAAAACCGAAGATTGAAGCAACTCAGAGGTAGACGTAAAAAGAAATCAAACACACAGCGACATTTAAAAGAAGCACAAATAAATACAGAGCTGATAGAAAGACACAAACATCAGTTTTAGAAAGCAAGAATACCTCAAAATTCTCTATATATCCAGTATTTAATGGAAAGGGTCTAGTGAAACAACTGGTGTTCCTGGTAAGTTTTAAAATGATTTAATAATAATTATTCTGAGTATGACACTTGCTTTATTGGCAAGGACAAAAACATGTTGTTGCCAAAGCAGTTACATAACACATATATGACATAATTACATATATACACATTAAACACACTGGTGTCACATATAGATTCTATATAATACCCATTCTGTGGTTGCTGTTTAATACAATTACTTCATATCATATAACTCCTAATTTTGGGGATTTTATGG
>JAGRRF010009292.1:29520989-29531583 GCA_019097615.1 Morone chrysops
CTCTCTCTCTCTCTCTCTCTCTCTCTCTCTCTCTCTCACACACACACACACTCACACACACAGACACACGCACACACACATACTTTTACATCTATGAGTGATTTGTTGAAAAGTGTGTATGAGTCTGTTGCCAACTATAACAACCAGAGCACTGAATGTTGTTAGAAAATGGAAATGCAGCCCTGGGAGTGACTTAGTTCCTTTGCTAAAAATCATTACAGAAGCTGTGTGTGTGTATGTGGGTGTGTGTATGTGTGTGTGTGTGTGTGTGTGTGTGTGTGTGTGTATTAGCTCTTCATTATACCTGTGACTGTGTGTGTGTGTAGTTGGATGTGTTTACTCATGTAATTTCTCCCCTTTCCTCTCAAGGTTTTTCAAAACATTTGAGGCCATAAATCACGTAATCTCGCTGTAAATAACAGACAAGTTTGTCTTGGTTCACTTGAGAAAAGTCAGTGGATTTATACTCACACAAAGTCATTCATAACTATCAGGAAAAGGTCTTTTTTTCTTGGGTTTTAAAAAGCTTTTCCCACAATCCACCATCTTTCCCAGTGTTTCCTTAAGCCAGAGTTCATTCAGTTTAAACATCATTCACTCAAATCTGAGTTATTGTAGCTCAATTGGTTCTGCTTTTACACATAAATGCATGCGGTATATACAGTGAGAGTTACAGATGGAGTCTGTTTGGATGTTGATGTATCCGCTGCAGACCTTGAGTTGGTCTCATTTGTTTCCTTTACAGTCAGCTTGTGTTGAACTTTTAGCCTTTAGCTCCTCCCTGACATTCTGTTTTTTTTTTTATTAAAGCCATCGTAGCGCCCGAAAAAGATCTGCTGCCACTGTACCGAACGGTGAAGTCCAGGACGTTCATCAATATTTCGTTGACTGAGTTGAACTGTGAGGCTCGGGGGCACGCAGGCACATTTTGTGCAGGAAGTGACATAATTGTGTACATGGACTTGGGCAGTTATTCAGCCGGTAACGGGAGGGCATTGTTGAAAATGGCATAACTCTGTATTTACCCACTGGGCTTAGGTTTCACGCAAGGGCCACATGCAATAAAATTTTAACAAAACATACCTGTATTCTGTTCAAGTCCCAATATGAGGAGGCGCAGGAGTTCATTTGACAGTTGATACTGCTGCAAATGCTCCCAGAGGAAGTGATTTTGTTTCTTTCTCTCCTCCCTGAAATACAGGAAGTTATGGTGTTGGTGCCACAGTGGGCTCATGTTTAATACTGTGCTGGCACTAAGTGTGATCCCCAATGACATATTATAGAGGTGAAAGGAGAATTTAGCACCATTAAAATGATATGAATAAAATATCTGCTGCCAATCTGCATTTTCAAACAAATCCATCCAGAAAATGTGATTTTAATGATATTCTCCATACTGCAGAGGACAGTACATATTGTGCTGTAGATTGCATTGCATTATGTACGACTCTTGAAACTTCAGCCATCATTGGTTGAATCATGCAAAAAGGGACAGCAGGAGGGGTCGGCTCTGTTCGGGAATGTTAAGAAAAAGGTCATCATGGGCTGAAATGCACCCTTGCATTGGTGGGGGCATGTTGCTTCAGGTACTGGTGAGAGAATAAAAAATGATCCAGGAAGTCCAGCTCGAGTAACAGATCCATGAGTTTGATGGTTTATCTGATGCCAAAACACTGCAATGAGGTTTATAATATTTTAAGGGGGGAATTTTACTGCTGGAAATGTTTTATAACAGCAATCGTTTAACTTTCATTGCTATGATTGCCATATAGTCAATTTTATTTTTAAAGATAAAATTTTAACGGCCTTTTAACCCTAACCCATCTATAGACCCTTGTTTCAGATAAGGAAAAGAATAAGGCATTATTGACACACATTCATGATGGCAGAGGCTGCCTTGCCAGGGACCAACTGCTCATCAGACACTAACCCCATTCACTCACACTTCCATGGCACACCATCAGGAGTTATTTGAGGTTCTGTATCTTGCTCAAGGACATTTTAACATGCAGTGGGAGAAGCATCTTCATCCTTTAATTAGTGGATGACCCGCTCTACCACCTGAGCCACAGCTGCCCAGAGGAGGAGGAGGACTCATCTGTAAGACTGTTTCTGCGGCCATATCAATACAAATTGAGCGGGCGGGTGACTTTGATACCGGCTCCAAATGGCGGAAGATGGCAGTGGCCGTACCCGGGGCATGTTGACTTCCTGTTTGTACAGAGGGAGGAAATGGAGACGCGACGTCTATCTTTTATATGGCGATGGTAGAGACCAAAAACAGAGCTAAAACAGAGAACGTTGGACTCCAAATGAATGATCCTGTTGTTTCTTAACTGCTGCATGTGTAAAATAGTGGATACAAACCTTCAAGAAAGGCGGTTCTAAAAGGAGTTTTTTACATGCTAATTTATATTTGTTCTGTATTTACAGATGTTGTAGCTTAGAAACAGTGTCAGTATCTGAAGGAATCTGACACACCTAGTGACTGACACCTTTACACCTTGACAAACTCTACCTCTCTTTATCTATCAGAGTAGCTCTTGTGAATTGAACTAATACTCGTTTTACTTGGAAAAAGTTTATTATCAGATTCTTCTTGACCTTGTCCTCTCCTCCCTTTATTTTCTTAGGGATGCCGCTGTCATCACACGTACAGTAGTTACTTAATAACATGATGCATTTAAATGACTTCACATGTACTCTGTTGTCTATTCATAGAAAATCTTTTCATGTTGACACCTGAGGGCTTTTTATTTTTGGCTTTTTGTTGGGTGTTTTGAGGGATCTTAAGGGTTATAAAAAACAGAGCAATGAGTAAAGAAGATGCACACAATATGGTTGAAAATAAAAATCTGGAAAACATTATTATGAAAGTATATTATCAGGAATGGTCACATTTCAGCTGACAGAGACAAAAGAGCTGTGGTTCAGTTACACAAACCAGAGATGGAATCCTTTAATGAGGTTAAAGTTCAGCTAACGAAGAGTGCATGTGGGCAGATGTAACCAGAACAATGTGTTTCATTTCTTAATCAGTGCTTTATGTTACGCAACGAGCAGAGGCGTCTTTGTTTGTCGCTGAATGTGTGTTTACGTCAAATCAAATTGTTCTACTCGTGAGAACTAAATGGGCTTCAGGAAAGAACCAAATCATGTGACCGGATTCAGTCTTTAAGGGAAAGATCAGGTTCTGTGAGGTAGGTATCCACAGTCAGTGTGTTACCTGCAGTAAGATGGAGGTTGGTGGGCTGCCCACCCCAGACAGGAAGGAGAGGAATGTAATGTTGAGTGGTCAGCAGAAAAACAGAAAGACATACAGTCATACAGACATTTCCTTTGGCACTCCATTGTCTCAACCTATAACTGCCGTATTCCTACGCCAAAGCTAATCTGTGCCATATTACGCCACAGATCAGCTGTTTGGTTTATGGAAGAGTTAACAAGTGAAGTTATGGTTAAGATGCAGTACTCTGGTTTATATTGTTTCATTTTATTACTAGCACACTTATTCATGGATCCAGTTCTCAGCATTATTAGTATTTATTCATTACATTGCTGTTATATATTGCAGAGCCGAGGAAATGTGGAAATGTGTGTGTGCACATGTATGTGTATATACACACACCATGGGTGTTTTCTTCCGGAAGGGGGACACCCACCATGTGCACCTTTCAACACCATGGACGCCATGAATGCTGCATTTTCATTCCCGGGTACTGTACGAAAGAATAAGCCTCCTGGAGCTCTTTAGAAAAGACTTTCTCTTCTCTAACTGTTAGCATACTGACAACATCTGTCAGACAGAGACACTTTGTCGTAGTTAATGGCATTTGCCTGTTGATCTATGGCTTAACAGCCTGGACAACAAGACATTCATTGATTGACACACATTCATTATACTGGGTAATAATGAATGAGACCAGACATGATATATGTCTATATAAGAGCAGAAAGAAAGTAAAATGTTATATATTAATTGAATTGTGGTGAAAACTGGTATAATTTGGTAGTTTTAGTTTTTAGTTTTACAGATATTTGTCAGGATTCAAGACACTTAGCTTGAAACAGGAACAATCCCAGACAAACAAGGATGTCTAGTCACTGCATCACAGTACGGTTCTGCTTGGATCACGTCATCAACAGCTGTATTCATATTCTGTTGTTCCTTTCGGTTCCCCTTATAACACTACTGACACAGCTAAAGTTATTCCGTTTCCGTCTGCTCGAAGCTCTGTGGTGTGACATTCTTGATAAGAGCACAAAAATGTTCTTGAATGAGGCTTAATGTCCTCACAAAGATGGAAAGATGAGGACAGGATTAGATTTAATTTAGTGTCCATTTTTGAGGCTGGGGTTTGTCTGTAATCGAAGTCTGCAGTTGTACAGTAATACAGTTATGTGTGCATGTATTTAAGTACCGGTATGTGTGTATAAAAACGTGTGCAAGCGGGGCAGCAGTCTGATCCTAACCTGTATATAGAAACCTCAGGATATTGGACACGGCCTTTTGATCTGACTGCACACTTCAGTGCTCTGCTTAAACAAGGAAAAGGTCTGAAATAAACTGTGGTAAGGTACAGGACTGTGACACCGCGGCCCACACTCCAGATGTGCCAGAGAGGCCTGAATATACAGTAGGAGTGAAAATTAAAGCTGTGATTATCCACCTTTAAATACGACCATGATTGGGAGTCTCCCCGTGACTCAGCAGGTTATGGTGCGTGTCACATACGTCAGTCGTCTGAGCTCGAAACCTTTGCTGCGTGTCACCTTTTCTCTGTCAACACTCATCTATTTAAAGGAATAATTGCACATTTTGGTAAAAAAAATAATCGCTGGGAGTCTGATATATGTAGATATCTGTATGCTACATACTAAGTACAGCAATCCCTACTCTCTAACACTTCACCATGAAATATAATGATCAGAATCCTTCAGAAATCTTTACTCTTATTTCCAGTTTAGACATAAAATAAGTTTGTTCTTCTGAAGACCAAAAGAAACCTTTTCTCTCACTTAGTGCCCAAAATGAAGAATTAGGGTTATGCTGTTTTTAGGGTTACGGTTGTACTGAATTATGGTACTGGCACATTTGTGGTCCAATTCAGGCACTAGTCTCACTCTGCTGTCTGTATTTCTGATAATGTTGTAAGTAATACCGAGAGGATCAATCTCAACATTCAGTCCTGTTACCTGAATTATTTCTTGATGTTATTGTGTTTTCTTTTTAAAGATAGTTTTGGAAACCTAGAAGGAGCTAAGTGTTCTCATACTATTAGCATTGATGCTATGTGGCTACATTTCATGTATTTGCTGGACAGATGCTAAAACCTCAGTCCTGTTACCAAAAATGTAAAATCTTCCATTTAGAAATAAATAAAATAGCCTGAGAATGACAATTACGCATGTTGAATAGTTCAATGTGTGTGTTATTGGATACAGTGCAGAAAAAAAGATGACATTATTATTGACATTCGGCGGAGGATGCTATCACACATTTCTTTCATTCAGTCTGCTGAACTTCAAATAGACACCCGCACACCCGCACACACACACACACAAAGGTACAGAAAGATAAACACATGCAGTGATATATTACGGAGAGAAGCACACAAACAAGAATACAAAAACACACAAATGAGATATCTTTAGAAAACATATAAATACACACACACACACACACACACACACACACACACACACACACACCTTCCCTCTCCTCCCGTTGTCAGTGAAAACCAGTCTCTCATAATATTTGCAGGCCACCCTGCGGCGATATTTATTTTGCCGTTGTGGTTTTATTGCGTTTATTGTAGCGCGCCAGCTCCACATGGTTTAACGGTGTTTATGAAGAGGCTAAGAGTGGGAGAGAGGCGTTCATTTTGGTCCAAAGCTGACTCTGTGTGGGTGTGTATAGTCTGTGTTTGTGTATCTAATTGTGCGTTGTGCTTGCGAGAAGGTCCAACAGCGAGGGTGTCCAAGTTGGCTGCTGTACAGCGCTGCATTCATGGGATGTTTGACAGAAAGAGACGAAGATGAGGAAACACATCCGTTAGTTTAACAAGTGATTATAACAAACGTGTTAACAATCAGATGAAGCGTTTACTGTTGTTTTAATGCCGGCTGTCACAAAACTACATTTTTCCACATTTCGAAAGCTTTCAGTATCACTGTACGATACCTGGAGGTTGGGCCCTCGTTGGTGGTCGATCTGAAGGGGACAATGGGGGTCCAACACTTCTCAGTGAGTTTAACACAGTTTGGAAATCGTCCCTGTTTGGAAACGGGTCTCTTTATTGTGGATGGAAACTTAAAGGGCAACTTAACACTCCGTTTTAGCATGAACATGCCTCTTCACAAATTCAAATAAATGCAGTCTGACCCTGATACACACCACCCCTCCCCCCTGTGGTACAGAATGACCACTGACAATCCCCCCTCAAAGCTTTGTCATTCCTCTCCCCATCTAAACAAACACTTTTCAGCCATTTTGAGATTTTTTATGCTAAATATAACATCCAGATTTGATACCCACTAGTTTAGCTAAACAAGGCTTCGGCAGCGAGTGACAGAATGATGGACATGAACGAATGAAGGCAGGATGTACTGATCAACATGTACTGCTCAACTACTAACATACATGCAGTATTATTTCTACAAGTGTAGTATTTCTACTGTTACTATTCTCAGTTAGGCATGAATGTGCTGTGACTAAAATATGGTCTCACACTCTTCACTGTTAATCTGTAATCTCAATCTACAACATAGACAGTTAACTAGAATAACTACATTTTATCAGATATGCATCCACTGCCTGATGTGTGTGAATTTGGGGGTCCTTGCCTCCAAATAGTTTGAGAACCACTGCACTAGAGAACGGAAGATGTTCTATGGAAAAAGGAAAAAAACTTCTGATGTGACAAACACACCAAATCTCACTAGAGCACCAAATGTGGATTAATCCGCCGCTGAAAATAGTTTCCAATTAATTAATTATTTCCTCCTGTTTGTAGAGTGCAGCTGTTTTAGGAAATTACTGAGCCTTTTTACAAATAAAACTACAGATATTAGTGATATTTAGTAGATATTTAGGCCTTTAGTAGATATTTAGGCCTTTATAACTGAAGAACCACAGTACTCAGTCTTACACCCTAATCACACATCCACAAATGAAAAGCTCTGTCTCAGTATACAGTGGCACATTAATGCATGTGAGTAAATAAAAACATAAACACACACAAAAGTGTAAAAAGATGCCAGACAGACAGAAATGTGGGCGCATCATATCCGGTGTAGATGGCACTTGAGTACGTGTTTCTGTGTGCATCTTTAGTAGGTTTGTGTGTGTGTGTGTGTGTGTGTGTGTGTGTGTGTGTGTCTGCACTGTTTCTGCAGGTGCTGACCATATTGAGAAAGAGAAGACAAAGAGGGAAGGCGAAGTCGAGGCGACAGGTACTTGGCAGCTCACGAGCAGAGTAATGTTGCTTAAATAGCCCTCTCTCCCACACGCATGGACACACAAGAGCCAGACAATGAGACACACACACACACACACACACACACACACACACAAACACTGTTGTGCACAGAAACATATCTTGGCATGTGCATAAACTTAAATAGCTGCATGAAAACAGACAAAAAACACACATGTAGGGATACGTGGCATAAATCTGAACGCTCATACACACAAAGTGGTTGTTTGTTCACACACACACACACACACACACCACCTCATCACTCCACGCAGATGGGAATCCCAGATTTATAATAGAGTTTGAAACATCTCCACTAATGTATCTGACGGTGACAGAGTGAGCACTGTAATGCCTGATGTGGCTCTCTCTCTCTCTATCACACACACACACACACGACCCCAAATACCTGCACATGTACCTCTCACACTTTGTCTCTCCGACACAAACAGACACACTCTAACACGCTTATTACACACACTCTCTTCTCTCTCTCTCTCTCTCTCTCTCTCTCTCTCTCTCTCTCTCTCTCTCACACACACACACACTACTCTCTCTCTCTCTCTCTCTCTCTCTCTCTCTCTCTCTCTCTCTCACACACACACACACACACAGAGCAGCAGTGTGGTGGTTGAGGATGCAAATAGGAGGAAACAGATAAATTATCTGTCTCTCCTGGAATGCCTTGATGGAGAAGAGCGTCGGCCAAATGCTGCGACTTCGCAAGAATTCGCACCACCCGTGTTTCCTCTCTGCCCTCGCACTCAAGGAGGGAGCTCGACATACTAACTTTCTGAATGAAAACAGCTTGTGTGTGTGTGTGTGTGCAGTAAGCAGCATGAAACCTGGACGTGGTGGAGTCTGGGCTTGTCTTTCTCCTTTTTCTCTATATGCTGACTATGATAAATAGAGCAGTCAACCACAGCGCGGCAGAGTGTAAGAGACAGACATGGTGGTGAAGTGGTATAAGCAATCATCTGTAACATTTTCATATAAATAAATGTCTGTTTAGCTTCCCCGTGTTTCCGAATTGAATAGTGATTTACAGCCAACTGATTGATTAACAGGTTGTCTTTGGAAAGCGCAGCGCAGGAGGAAGAACTAAAGCACTAAAGGTGTCACCAAGACAACACTGTGTATGGGATAGGGTTCTCAAATTCATTACTCAAAGGTCCGCAAGAGGTACCCTTTATGGATGTCTAATGGACATGTGAGTCCCTCATACCACTGTAAAGTGTTCATTATGAGTTCAGCCGATTGTTGCAAGCTGTGTCTGATGCAGTGTGCAAACTATAGAAAGGACTGACTGTGCTTCTAATTATGCTGATTACAAAACAAATGAAAAACAATTCTATTGCTAAAAAAGAACTTCACACATTTGATTGAAGAGTCCCACCCTGAACACATCTACATGACATGTCCTGATCAAAGATAACTCCAAGATTCCTGTCTGGAGGCCAAGGTAATATGATCTAGAGTAACTATATCTTTAGACAGTGAGTTTCTGAGGTGTTTGCATCCAGGTTTTTATTTCCTTAAGACATGCTTGTCATTGATTCATCATCAGGCTTGACGGATAGATACACCTGAGTATCATCTGCATAACAGTGAAAGTTAATGGAGTGATTCCTAATAATGTTGCCTAAGGGAAGCATATATAAAGTGAATAGAATTGGTCCAAGCACAGAACCTTGTGGGAGTCCATGACCAACTTTAATGTGCATGGAGGATTCATCTTTAATATGTACAAACTGAGAACGATCTGATAAACAGGACTTAAACCAGCTTAGTGCGATTCCTTAGATGCTCAAAAAAAATATGACGGTTAATGGTGTCAAATGCAGCACCAATATATAACCATACAAGTACAGAGACAAGTCCATTGTCTGATGCGATTAAAAGGTCATTAGTAACGTTCACCAGTGCTATCTCTGTCCTATGATGTACTTTGAATCCTGACTCTCAAATAAACTGTTGTTATGTAAAAAGTCACACAACTGTTTGGCAACTACTTTCAGAGAGAAAGGACACATATGCAAACACACAGAGTCAGTGACTTGTAGCTGTCCTCAACATATCATGCTGTTTCCTCCTCACTGCTGGGACTACTGACTTAGAAAGTCTCTATATTTGTATCAAGAAATGAAAGCACTCTACCAACAAGTTCACTTAATTACTTTACAGGGTCCAGCGACCCATGTGACCCATGTGAAATGAGTCAATTTGATTGGTTGGGGCTGTTTGCAGATTGTTATTTGACAAGCCAGTTTTTCCTTTTAAGCAGCATTTCAGCTGTGAACAAGAAGCTGTTACCACCGATATCATATTTCTGTTTCAGTGTATAATACGGAAGTGAGCTGTGATCAAATATATGTTCCAAATGTGTGATTCCAACTTTTTTCCATGAGTTAAATGATAGTGGTTTATTTTGGATCTGAATGTCAGGATTGTGCCACATTAATTTATTTAAGGATGTGAGGTGTTCAGTGATTTGGTTCGATTTCCACCAGGTGGAGAAACTTAATTTGAAAAGTACTTTGAGTTGTTAGTGTCACTTTTATGAAGGGTGCGGGATTTATGACCTGTAGCCGCTATAGCCAGCCACGAGGGGGCTCACTTTGACTGATCTGTCATGTGATAATCTATGTCCAAGAGTCCATTTCCCCGGATGAGATGGTTTTTATTCGTTCTTTGACACTATAAACACACACTGACGTCCTCGAGCTTTTATTTTGGTACGTCGGTTACCGGCATTTTGAATTTGTATATTAGTTAAATATTTAGTTTCACCCGAAACATTTAGATTTAACATTTAGATTTAGATTTAAATTTAAATTTAACATTTAGATTTAGATTTAGATTTAGCATTTAGATTTAGATTTAAGATTTAGATTTAAGATTTAGATTTAGATTTAGATTTAAGATTTAGATTTAAATGTAACATTTAGATTAAGCATTTAGATTTAGATTTAGATTTAAGATTTAGATTTTAGATTTAGATTTAGATTTAAGATTTAGATTTAAGATTTAGATTTAGATTTAGATTTAAGATTTAGATTTAAATTTAAGATTTAGATTTAGCATTTAGATTTAACATTTAGGTGTAACATTTAATA
>JAGRRF010009292.1:29532220-29543052 GCA_019097615.1 Morone chrysops
TGTGTGTGTGTGTGTGTGTGTGTGTGTGTGTGTGTGTGTGTGAGGGTATGTGGGTGTGTATCTCCACCTATCTATCTAGCTCTGTGTGTGGCCATGAAAGCATGTATGAGAGGGTGAGAATGAAGGAGAAAGAGAGGAGAAAGAGAGAAAGTCATCCTATCCCTCAGTGATAGTTTATGGCTAAAGTTTAGTTTATTGGCTCATAAAACATAAAAAGCGGTGGAAAAAGAACATCACATCCTTTACTTACTGAAACTAAAATAAAGTACATTTTAAAATTCATTGTAAATAAAATCTCTTGCTGATTTAACTTGTAACACGAGCTTATATACAGTAAAAGTGTTTAACATGATGAAGACCAGAGTTTGGTTTGACTATCGGGTGAAGGTCCTGTATCTAATGGTTTTATTTGATTAGTTTAAGAATGTAAAAAGGAAAGATATTACGAAAAGAGAGAAAGAAAGAGTGACATTGTATTGTAAGTAACTGTTGTTGATGTTGGTCCACTGATTTGGTCGAGACTAAAATATCTCAACAATCTCTAAAGGACTGACGTTCATTGTCCACAGAGGATGAAACCTACCGACTGTCCTCTGGCGCCACCACAAGGTTGATAAAATGTCTCAACAACAGTTGGGTGGATTGTAGGAATGGTAAGATTCACCCATTTGCATCTGTGCATCGGCATAAAAGTTCAAGATGCGATTTCCCCCGATTAAAAAAGTGTGCATCAGATATAATTTGGATGAACTTGGGATGCATTGTTTCTAAGATCTGTGCATTGGTAAAATACGATTTATGTATATATTATTATTAGTAGAGGCTCTATGGCATTATTATTTAGACATGTGAGCAATTGTTTTATATTTAGATAAAGATAATAAAGATTTAAAAGAGAGTGTGTCAAATTGCAATGTGTCACAATTAGAGTTTAATGTATTCACATCTCTAATGGATTGTGATGAAATGTGGTTCATTCATGTTCCCCTCAGAATGAATTCTAATAACTTTGATTATGCTCTGACATTTCATCTAGTGCCATCATGAGGTCAACATTTTAATTTGTCCAATATTGTAACTTCATCTTTAGTGCTACTTAGCAAATGTTAGCAACCATAAATGCTAACTCTTCGAATCTCGTGTTAGCATGCTGAAGTTAGCATTCAGCACAAAGTAATGCTGTAGCTAAGTACAGCCAGAAAATGTAGTTAAAAAGGTATTCTGTGGTAACAGATTATTACACCCTATATGTTTTGAGAACGACCATATATTTTTGGATGTCAATGGGAACTGTCATATTCAGTTGTTTACGTATGAGGACATCTTGCATCAGTAGTCAGTAGTGGCTTTCTGTCTGACAAACCTTGGATTTACAAGATCACACAAGAATCCATCTTGCTAGGCTTCAAATGATGCACTTCTGTCCAACCACAGCAGCCTCTGAGGAACTACAGGCAGCTAAAGCAACAATGGTAGCTGCTGAAGAGGTTAGCGTAGATACTGCTAGCATCATTTCTATTCAAACTGGAGAGTATTTCTTCATTGAAAGAAGAGCAAAGAATGGCACTGAAGGCTTTCTGGATGGAAAAGATGTTTCCACTCTTATCCTGACTGGTGCAACTAAACAAACTGGTTTCAACAGTTGGTATCAAACTTATGTTGAGTGCAACAGGTCAGTGAACTTCAAAATAATGCTTCAGTGTGAATAAAAACAATAAAAGAGGAGAGACATAGAAATCCAAGTGTGCTAAATGAATGTACTCAAACCACAAACATGAGGAAAAAAGATGCAATGTGCAGCTGATGACACTGTCATGGTAACAAGTCTCTTCCTCAAAGGTAACAACATACTGTGGTGCGCTTCTGCTCTTACACTCAACAAGTGAATAGAAATGAATAGACCTACTGTATCTTAACACGAAACATGTCGCCTCAATCAAATGCTTTCCAGGCCGGGGTTTGTGCTGAAAAGAGAGCTATGTTTTCACAGCAGAAACAGAAATTGTGGCTTTTTTGTGATTCCTGGAGGAGGAGGGCGAAGCAGCAGCGCAGCACTAACTCATGATAAAAAGTTGGAGGTTAAAACGGGACTGAAAATGTACTCAGCTGCTCTTCTGCCAAGGCTCGAGGATGTTGAACTCTGAAGAAAAATACCCCCCTTCTGGGCTGTACATTTAGACTGTAACCTGGTCTGTGTGCTTTAAAAATCCACCCTGTTCAAGTGCGCACACACACACACACACACACACACACACACACACTTGACACTCAGAAGCATGTAAGTGCAAACAAATCTATCTTACAATCTCATTTTATGAAAACAAAATGAATGTACGAGTTTACAGATAATATGCAAATAAAAAAAACATCAACCCACACACGCACACACACGTATACACAAACACGTACACGCCCACATGCATGCTGGGAAAGACATACACAGCTGTGAACGTAGGTGTCATACACACTGTGCCAGATAAAACGGCTCTGTTTTTCTTTTAGCAGCTATTGGCGCGGCCACATGATAAAATTCCTCCCTAACATCTGTCAAGGAAAACCACGACCGCATTTACTAAAATGTTAAACACCGGTCAGCTCGGCCAAGCCAGATCTGATAGCACTAAAAACCCAGTGAAAGAGGTTTGGAAGGAGATGTGGTGAAAAACACAGCGGGACGGGAGGAAGGATCCAAAGGTCGCAGGGACACGTATAACCAGATTAATGCAATTATGAGATTACAAATCATCTTGTTATCTGCTGCATTTAATTAAATAAAATACATGCAAACAAAAAATCTTTCAAAACTTTGGCAGAATGTTATAAATATGTATTATTCAAGCAATGGTACATGACAAGGAATCTTGATATATGAGAATAATGTTGATGGAAATGCACATTGAATTTGACAGGATGGGGAAAATAGGAAAATAATTGAGAGCTGCTTCACCAATTGCTACTCAATGTATTTAAATTACCTCCTTATGTAGTACTTTTAATTGTCAGTGCCATTCCCGGGTTGGACAGAAATTGCCTTCAAACACACAAGAGACTCACTCATCAGGCTGTAAATGGGAAAGTACCACAAAGTACTCCCCTTGTTGATATATAAATATAAAGACTAATTTATTAAGTTATTAAGTATTTTTTTGTAGCTTAAAAGAATAAGCTACAATTATTGATATCATGAGAAATATAAATAGGAACAGCCTCCTCCTGTGTGACGTCTTATAAATCCTCTTATTATCGAATTATTAGGGTGCTGACCTCTGATGTATTAGATGGAGCTGGTGCTGAATTAGCTCTAATGAAAATTTCATTTTCATACTTTTTTTTAAACTTTTTTTGAAATGATATCAACCTGCCTAAAAGCAGCAGTTATTGCTCATTACAACTGTCTAAAAATAACTGTCTAAGCTGGCTAATTCTGAATAAAGTTTACTGGGTGGTGGGGCGCTGTATGTGCCCCCTCCCTCCAGCCACCACTGCTGTTAACCAGCAGGTGTCACCAAACCATCCAGGAAAGTAACTTAATTTCCTTTACATTTACTTGATAACTTCAGTTACTTGTTACTCTTTTAGAGTTAGATCAATAACACAAATTATAAACAACAAATAAATGATGATGTTATTGTATTAATAAGGCTTTTTGATTCTCTGTGTCCAGGATAGATTGTTGCTGTCTTGTTGTTTTTTCCCCAGACAGAAGGTACAGGAATGGTACATCATCTACAGACATAGTAGCAGCAGAAGTAGTTGTAGTACTTAATACCGTAGATGTTGTGAGGCACTGAAACACTCAAGGGGATGTTCAAGAAGCAGATCAGTAGGTAGGAATTTGCAAAAAAGGTGTCATCCATTAACAAAAGTATGTGAAGAAACAGGCAAAATGAAGCCCGGGAGATTCAACAAAAATAACTTAAGCTGAAGCACGAAGGGGGGCATCATGCACAGTTCAAATAAAGTAACTGTGACCTGGAAGCTTTTTGAAAGCTAAGATATATCCAACCGTGGAAGTGGCTGGAAACCAAACAAATATGCATGCCTCGCATCAGCCAAAGCCCATGTAATTTAACCCAGATTTTACGGTGTTGCTGTCAAGGAACAGCATTTTAATCCTCTGTAATCATATAACCATCTTGATGACATGAGCCGTTAACACATGAATCTTTCCCATCTGCACCAGCCTGACCTAACTTTTTAAAATGCATTTTATTTCTCAGGGACAATGTGTATTAATAAACATGACTGCAAATATGCCAGAATTTTATCCATGGGAACACATACACAACCATAAGTGCACCAAATGTAAAATAACAATTACACCCATCCTCCCTCAGATGAACAGTGTCCAGTCCTTCAGGGTTAATTTATTTATCATCCTACAACACAGAGTTCACTGCTTAGAGCATAATGATGCAAACCTGTTTTCACTACCACTGATAAGACCTGTGTTTTTCTCAGGACTTTGTTGTCTTACAGTTAAAGATTGATTAGAAAGATGATTATTCCAATTGTAGGTACTGATTATCAAAATGCAGCACTCCATAAAATTGGAGGAGGTGTGTGACGGAGATGTGGAACACTAACCTTGGACAAAGTTGTTCAGGTCTGGAGCTCTCGGTGGGAACACAAGCCTTCCGGGTGTGTACAGTCCTTTCATGGGACACACACACACACACACACACACACACACATACACACAAATGCTTTTGCAAGCCTTCCCGAAACATCATTGTTAAATCATGTAATAGGGGCGACCATTAAAGTTGTATTCAATGAAGTTAAGCCCTGTTAAACAAGCCTCCCTTTTCAGCGTTGAAGATGGAGGGCATATGTTTCTGATTACGTCTGAGCGGGGAAACACAATAGCCCTCTTCAACCGGGTTCTTGATCCTGTTCACTTGGATTCGGCCTGACACTTTGCCACAATTCCCGGCCACAAACAGCGACAAGGAAACCCGAAACCCGTAAACAATCCATGTTTCTGCTTTACTACAGATTTCTGGGCTTGAGAAGGCGAACCGCAGAGTTCACTACAACGTAATCTGATTATGGGCTCTGTGGGCCAAAGGCCAGGTGGGGACGGCCGTGGCATGGGGCCAATAGAGCTGCTTTATGGAATAATATGGGTAGTCCGTTTCCATAATGTCCATTTTAAGAAGAAAGGTACTTTAGGGTTCATCATTCATTGCCTCTAAAACCATTCATCCCAACAATGACTTCCAAGTACAACTTTTTGATCAATTCCATGGCTGATGCTCTCAAATCTCTTTGCAAACGAAATCATTTCTGGTTTTTTGATTGCTCAAACACGAAGGATGTTGCTTTAGATGAGCGACTGCCGTGGCCAAAACAACCGAGAAACAAATGACAAAGCACTATTGTTGAACTTTGTGATGTATTATGCCTTCTTGAAATGTTTCTCTTGGATCCCTGCTCTAATTAGCTGGTTTACTTGTTCTGTGGCAGAGATCAGTTGTTGTTGTTGGCGCAATACCTGATGATACAAGGACAGTGTCCTCCTCAGAAGAACAACAGCACCAGTCGGTTCAGCAAATGCCGAAAAACAAGCGAATTAGGAAATAGTGTGACGTCGGAAGAGCCGCAAAGTCTGTGGAGGAAGGAGGTTGAGGTGGATGTATGGGTCAACAAAACGTCAATCTTTAACATGTTTCCCCTTTCTTACCAACAGTCATCGTTACTTTCTTCTTGCCTTGTATGTGGTCACTCCCCAATCATAACCTTAAAGTGAAGCTGAAGCATTATTTCAACCCGATTCTTCCTTAACCTTAACAGAACAGAACATTTTGGCCAATACGCTTAGTCGCTCTCTTGCAGAGAGTCAGGCAAAAAGATCATACCACTCTCATGTACAAAAAACATAATGCTACAACTAGCAGCTGGTTAGCTTAGCTTAGCTCAAAGACAGGAAACAGGGAATAACAGCTAGCTTTCCCCTACCAGCATGTTACGTATTTGAAAACTATATTTTTAGTTAAAATTCGCTTTACATCTGACAGCAATCAATGTATCAAATGCTCAAAAAAATAACATTTAAGGGCGGGATTGTTTCAGTTGGATACTTTAAAAACGTAGCCGTCTCTTGCTACTTTCTCCAACGTTACCTAGCCTAGCTTTAAATTCATACAGACGCAAAGTGTGTAAATGACGACTGTGGTTTTACGGGCGGTAATGTGCCAGACTTTTTCTTGGCCAGGAGAAGCGACTTCCTGGAGAAATGCCATCCCTGTGAGGCAGCCTTTTGACAGAGTCTGGCTAGCTATTTACATACAGACATGAGAGTAGTATTCATCCTCTTGTCTAACTCTCAATACGAAAGCAAATAACCGTACTCCCAAAATGTGGGAAGTACGGTTCCACCATACCATACCATATATTATAATTTTATTAGAAGAAGGCTATAATAGATAATATGTAAAAAACTGAGTTTATTGTTCATTTAGGAAACAAGAACTGCCTTCTAAAAGGTTTTCTTAAGGCACTTAAACATTAGATTTATACAAAAACCAGTATGTAAATGTTGGGTGAGAACTAAGAAAAATGTTGTGAGGTTTTTCGTCCAAGAGCAGTAATATTATACCCAACAAGAGTCTAGCTTCCAGGCCATTGTGTTTCTCCTTAAACAATCCCATTCCGTGATAGGAGGAAAACACATACAAGAAAGCATACCGTGCAGTCAATTTCCCAATTATGTTTCATTTCCTGTCGAGCCAACACACTTTTACACCGTCATAAATCATAGGAAATATCAGTCACCATAAATCATACACAGAGATTTAAATCAGCTGTTTGTATAATCCAGTGCCTGTATCTCAGATGGGCTAATGTGTGGAAATGTGTGATAATTAAAGCCAGGCGCTCTCTCTGTGGGGAATACTGTTTCCCAATGTCCATTTAACAAAAGTCTACTCAATACCTCCTTCAACTACAGCTCTGCTCACTGGGCTTCAGTAGCTAGTTATTTGTGGGACCAGTTTGATGGCTTTATGATTTTATATGACCAGAACTTTGAAAGATTTTGACAAAGACTGTTTAGCATCATATATATATATTTAACTTTTTTTTTAAATGTATAGAGAATTTTCTTAGAAGGCGTTTGTAGTTTCCTGTTTTTGAGCATTACTGATTACTGAAATACTTGCTATATAGTGTAATACTGCACTACATTTGAAGCCATGCTAGCAGCAGAGCTCTATAGATAATGTTGGTTGGTCCAGATTGAAATATCTCAACTATTGTCATGAAATTTGGTTCAGAAATTCATGATCCCCCCAGAGTGAATTGGAACAACATTTTATCCAGCACCAATATCAGGTCAATCTTTAGTTTATCACTGTCACTTGAGATATTTCTGGTAAAGTGTAAATAAGCTCATTTTGATATGAAAGGAGGAGTCAGTCATTCTGGAGAAAGATTGTTGATTGTTGAGTCTTATTCCCAGGTCATCACATAACAATGCTTTGGGTTATGATAAATGGGAAACAAACCAAGTGGCTTGGAGCAACATAACAGGTGGCGTTCATGCATCAAATATTGTGTGAGACTCAACAACCATCTTTGTCCAGAAGGACTTAGCCCACCTTTAAGACTGAATAATGATATATCACATCCCACCTTCTAAGGCCTTGCTTCAAGTAAAAATTACAACAGTAACAGTTAATGTTAATGTTTGTTGCAAATTTGTACATTCAAAACTTACGTAGTCTAAATAAAGTCATTTTTTAAACACACTAAAAGGAACACTATGTTTTCATGGCTATTTGTTTTAAAGTGGGTCTCAGTCTGGTAAAAAATAACATTGTGAATGCCTCTTATCTGTGACTGGCATTTGTTGCTAAATTTAGTTCTGTCAAGTCTGAGTTCCTTCCCGCATCTGAAAAGAATGAGCTGATTGTTGAACCAAGTCACAAATCACAAGTGCTATAAATCACCGCCTTTGAACAAACATATTTTCCATTTAAATCAAAGATAAACAAAATCTGAAGTTCTCTAGAAGCGATAATAGAAACTGTAGCCACAGTACGACTTAAAATATGTAGTTTTTATTGTGTGTTAATGAGAAAAAAGGGGGTTCTGCAGCTGCAGCGTGACACACTACCTCCTGGACAGTTGGAACAAGTGCTTTCCAAACTCAACTTGTATGCTGAGCACAAATGAGCAGCTCTGGGATTAAAACACAAACTGATCAGTGTTGATATTCCCAAGCTCCTGTCTTCAAAGTCTGTCTTAATACATCCATCCAGACGCTAACAGTGAAATTTCCTCACATGGTCTGCAGTTTGTAATTTGTAATACAAGATTCCTGCTCTGGAGCTGCAATTTAGCAGCTAAATTCTTTAAAGTTGTTAAACTCCAGTCCTGCTCAGCCTCTCCCCACCTTCGCCCTGTCAGTTCAGGTTGTGAGGGAGGGGGCAATAACACTGGCATGCCTCAGCTTTGATTAAAGGAAATGCTTACATCACTCCGTCTCCAAAAGAAACAAGCCGTTCGTTTGGCGCAGATGGATCCATCCAATGGTCGAGGAGCTTTACAAGGGGCAGGCAGACAGGTGCGCTCGCTGCTAACTGTATGAAACACAGACAGAGCAGTTTTGCTGCTGTTGTATGTGTTACATAGCAACAATAAAGCTGTGGTCGTCTGTACAAAACAGGCCGTGAGGTTGTGTCCAATGGGTCATGACTTTAAGAGTGTTATGGTATGTTTTAAACAGACTGTATCCAGGGCAAAATGAACTTGGCTGTTTGGTTTCTGGGCTGTAAAAGGTTCTTAAAAAAACAAAGGGGCCTGACACAGAGTTGTGTTGTGTTGGGATGAGGCTGCACACAGAGGTGGGACACAAATAAAAAGTCTTTGCACTCAAGTCCCAAGTCCTAAACTTTGGGTTTTGAGTCCTAAACCAGTCAAAATGCAGGATTCAGAAAATGTAATGCCATTTTAAGGACAACCGATACAAAATTATCTTTTCCAAGTGCTGCTCAGTAACGTAACGTTAGTTCTTCATTGTTCTCTGCTGAAACCTGATTGATGCTGTTGGATTCATTCAATCAAAGTGGATCTTGGGAATAGCGTTAATGTCAGTTGAAGAAATGAAGGAAAATTAGGTGATTTACACTTTTGAATAATTTTCAAGTCAAAAGAGACCACAGTCCAGGGGAAATCAAGGAAACGTTGATGTTTAAAAAGTAAAAACTCGAGTTGCATGTATTTTTTATTATTGTCGAGTCCATAGTCATTACATTTGTGACTCCAAGTCTGATGTCCACACCTCTGGCTGCACATAACTTTATGTTAAATATCATGTGTATATATTTATAATCCCTAATGTGAGGCCCTTTGCCTTCCTTTTGAACCACGCTGCGTTCCTAAATGTGGATGCCATGGACAATTTACAGACATCACATGTTTAAAAGTGACTATGAAGAGTTGGGTAGTGCAGCTTTATTTAAGTACTTAAGCTTGTAAACTGTTTATTCGCTCAATATATTCCAAAAACATATTCTATTTTATTCTTTATTCTGTTCTATTTAGTTTATTTTGGCACAATAATTTTACTTGGAAAAGGGAGAAGAGATGGATAAATAGTTTATTCCATTATGAATGGAATAAACTAAAATAACACAGAAATTTAGATGGTTTTAATTTTACCTCTGATATCAATTTACTGTTGTAATTCTTTAAAACCGCAGCTGATGTAAAGGGAAAGAAATCGTTCTGTTTAGGCGATGGGAGCTCATTATCTTTTAAATTCAGTAGGAAACAATGTATTGACAATGTTATTCAGTGTTCATTCACTGAATGCATTTTTGTGTGTTTTGACTTCTCGTACATACTCTTGATCACAGTGTATGTTTGCTTCATTTAGGATCTATTTTTGCCTGATTTTGAACATATTTTGTTGCCTGGAATTATACATTTGTTTGGGATTTATATGAACTACATTTTGCACTAAATGTTGGAAGCGTACATCTGTAATGTACACAACTATTTCCTTTTGTTTTCAACAAACAACTGTAGAAGCAGAAGAGCAGAGGTTTCTGGCACGTCTCCTATCTCCAAGGAACAGTGAGAAGGGAAAAGAGTCAGAAGAGGTCAAAACTCCAACAACACTCATAGCATAAAGAATGACTTTATTGTTAGACCAACTCGTTTTGGCTTGTAGCATTCATCAGGGTCATCCCTGTTTTCTACAAATAAGGCTGAAATTTTGGGTGAAAACTAAAGATGAAATTCTGGCAAGACACAATAAAGACACCACAAATAGCATCTGATGGCTTCACATACTGCTGTGTGCTGGTTAGCGCTGTCTTACTGCTCCTTTTGTTGGTCTTAATCTCTATTCCAACCGCAAATGAATCCACATGCCAACTAATGAGTTTTCCATGGTCATGCATGAGGCTAGAGACCAAAAGAAAAAGCATTTTGCTAAATTTTCGTTACAATAATAGTGTTTTTGGAGATCATTAGCATATGAATGGACAACAGACATTGTGTAATATGCCACGAAAGTGGTTTGAGAAGTTTCTAAAAAATAGCCAAAAGGGAATGGGTAATGATCACCTTAAATGAAATGTAGAAATAATAATATAACTTCAAGTTCCTGGATGCAATTAATTAAAAGACAGTAATTGATAAAGACATTCCTTTTTAATACCTGTTCACTCATTTTTATCACCTGACTTCTTGCAGCAGTTTGTGAGGCCGACCATGGAAACACTTAAAACCAAATCACACACAGTCATTCTTGGGTTAAATTGTGATTTGGCTTCTGAAAATTGTACAAATTCCTTTGATAGTTTAGTCTACAGAGCCTG
>JAGRRF010009292.1:29555356-29576720 GCA_019097615.1 Morone chrysops
CCCCCCCCCCCATTTCCAGCACTCTTCAGCTGTCACTATCAATTAAAGGCAATAAAAACCCTGCAAAAAGCATATGCCACTCAGCTAGCTGATGTCATTACTGACATTTCTAACATGTCACTGTCACAGCCACCAGCGATCCTGTGCAGTGTCTAAAGGACTGGGAAACTGGTTCTTCACCACATCAAAGACAACATCCCAAGCAGCCTGAACCCTTGAATTCAGAGCTAGCAGATCAACAACACCTATGATTTTTGTTGATTTCAGCTCAACATTCAATACAACTGCACAAACCTGATTGGACTTGAGATACCAAACTCTGCAACTGGATAAACAGAACCTGCATAGTTCATCCAGATTGGTAGTCACACCTCCTCCACTCCAATTCCTCTCAGGGATGTGTGCTGTGCCCCCTCCTGTTCATTGCACACCCTCCAAACTCCACCATAAAATAGCTATATGTTTATGACTTATTCATTCATCCATTCATATAATTTCTTTGTGAGTAGCATAACGTTACTACCACTAGCATTTTCTAATACAACCCTATGTTGTAAAATGATGAATAAATGAACCTTGGACCTTGTAAATACTACCCATCCCTGATTACAGTATGTCTGAAATGCACACTACATGGAGTTAAGAACTGCTCTGTTCCAAGGCTGGACTTTGAATTATTAGCATTGTTACAAATGTCAATGTAATTTTTTCTTCTTTCTTTCTTCATGAGCAGCCCTGTATGCTGCCTGTACAGTTAGTTCTTAAGTTAGTCAAACAATAAGACATGTATACAAGCAGGTATGAGTACAGTACAATCCCCCACCGCTGACACCTTCAAAATACACCATTTACACTACTCACACATGAAAGAGCAGCACATGTGTTTGAAAAGATTATAATCCCTCAGAAACAGATTCTCTTTACACCTTGAATTAAAGTGTATCTTGTATCCAGATTGTATCAAAGATATGACTGTTACCTGATTACATTTACAGATACTATTAATATGTCCGTTGGCCACATTGAGATTCGTCCAGCTCAAACAACCGAATGTCACATCCTCCTGTTGTTTGCAACAAAAAGTGTTGTGTTCACTTTTCACAAGAGTGTCCACACAGGTGTTCCAACTTAATGCACTGGTCAAAGATGCTCTGTAACTATAGATTGTATACTTTCTGAGCTGTCTCTGAGCTGGCTTCCCACTGTGATTTACTTCCTCTCTCTTCAGCGTTGCCCCAATGTATTAGCTCTGCCAGAAAGTGAAATGCATTTTAATGAAAATGTGTAAGGGGGATCACATCTATACAAGCATGCACACAAATGAATACAAAAAAATAGTTATGTCTTAAAACCGGTTTTGGAACAAAGGTACTATGAGCTAAATGCTAACATAAGCATGCTAACATGCCCACAATCACATTGACCAATAAAACAAGAATATTCCCTGGTACCCCACATGGTACCTATTCCATTGTAGCACTTAACTACAATATTACATGGTACCCCTCACAGACAGCAATACATGGTCTCCACTTCGTACTCTATTCCATGGTACCCCTTAACAACAAATATTCCACAGTACCTCTCTCAGTACCTAAATGCTCCATGGTAAACTTTACTTCTAATATTCCAGGGCACCCATTTCATATAATATGCTATGTTACCCACTACCTACACTATCCATGGTACCCCTTTTCCACGTTTTTCCATGGTAACCAATCCTGTACCCCTTACTTCTACGTGTTATTATTCTATGTGATTAATTCAGTAGTGCCACTTACAGTTCATACTACTCCTCTATAACAATATTGTACTTGCATCCCTCTCCCTTGATGTTCTATGGTCCCCATACTGGAATATTTCCAGGAAGTCATGGTTTAACTCGTCCAACACATTCAAACTGCTTGTGAAACCAACACTATCGCCAGCCAGTTGCACACTATCAGTGTGCAATGTCCAGCAATAAATCAAAACTTTGGACTCCCTTGTTTTACACATGAAGCAACAGCATTTAGCAGAGGAGGTCTGACAAAACTCCACCCCTCACCTGACTTACCTGAGACACACCAGGAAACATTTTGTTAAGAAATAGACAGATTCACCTTCAGACTAAACAACTTCCAGCTCTGAGTGAGTTCATCTACGAGGGGGAAAGTGGAAAACTACAACGTTGCTGCTTGAACCTGCTGACACTACACACACTGAATGTGAGTTGGACTAAAGAAAGAAATCAAAGTAAAAGTAAATTTCAGTGAAGCTCATAGAGGAGGAAGGGGAGCCTTAACTAATTTCTGTTTTTCTGTTTGCTGTGATTTCAGCTTAAAAAAAATGGCTTCCAGATCAGAGAAGGATCTCAGCTGTCCAGTCTGTCATGACATCTTTAGAGATCCGATTGTTCTGCCATGCAGCCACAGCTTCTGTAAAGACTGTCTGAAGAAATGGTGGAGAGAAAAAGAAGCACGTGAGTGTCCAATTTGTAAGAGAAGATCTTCAAAGGCAAAACCCCCTGTTAGTCTCGTATTAAAGAACCTGTGTGAGGCCTTCATACAGGAGAGGGATCAGAGATCTTCAGAGGCTCTCTGCAGTCTGCACTTTGAGAAACTCAAACTCTTCTGTCTGGACCATAAGCAGCCAGTGTGTCTCATCTGCAGGGATTCAGAAAAACACACCAACCATAGATTCAAACCCATCGATGAAGCTGCACAAAAACCCAAGAAGACACTTCAGGAAACTCTGGAGCCCTTAAAAAAGAAGTTAAAGGTTTACGAACAAATTAAAGGGAAATTTGCTCAAACAGCAGAACACATGAAGGTCCAGGCTCAACAGACAGAGAGGCAGATTAAGAAGCAGTTTAAGAAGCTTCATCAGTTTCTAGAACAGGAAGAGGAGGCCAGGCTGAATGCACTGAGGGAGGAAGAGGATCAGAAGAGTCAGATGATGAAGGAGGAGATGGAGGCTCTGAGCAGAGAGATAGCAGCTCTTTCAGACACAGTCAGAGCCACAGAGGAGGAGCTGAGAGCTGAAGACGTCTCATTCCTGAACAACTACAAGGCTGCAGTGCAAAGAGTCCAGCAGCGCCCCCTGCTGGAGGATCCACAGCTGCCCTCAGGAGCTCTGATAGACGAGGCCAAACACCTGGGCAACCTGACCTTCAACATCTGGAACAAGATGAAGGACATGGTCTCCTACAGTCCTGTGATTCTGGACCCAAACACTGCTAATCCAAACATCATCCTGTCTAAAGATCTGACCTCTGTGAGGAGAGGAGAGAAACAGCACCTTCCTGATAATCCAGAGAGGTTTGATTCTTACTACTCTGTTCTGGGCTCTGAGGGCTTTAACTCAGGGACTCACAGCTGGGATGTCGAGGTTGGAGACAGTACATTCTGGTTACTGGGTGTGTCAGCAGAGTCTGTCCAAAGGAAGGGACATATACTAACCGGATTATGGGTAATACGGTTCTATGAAGGTAAATATTCAACATTCTCACCACCAGCTCCACTCACTGATCTTGTGGTGCAGAAGAAGCTCCGGAGGATCAGAGTGGATCTGGACTGGAACAGAGGAAAGCTGTCGTTCTCTGATCCTGATACTAACGCACACATACACACCTTCACACACACTTTTACTGAGAGGATGTTTCCATTCATTGAAACTGTGGATAAACTCTCACTGAAGATATTACCACTAAAGGTCTGTTAGATATAAAGAGAATGGTTACAGTATGATGTTTATTTCTTAAAGGTAAAAAGTTTTGTTTCTATCGTCAAACTTTTCAAAGGTAAAATTATGTCACTTAGTTTCTGGCTTCTATGTTTGGTTTGTTTAGCCTTTTATTTTATATGGATACTGTGTCATTTCAAATTACATTTTGAAGATTTTGACTTGTGTGTGGAGCCATGTAGACCATAACCACTTTATGAAAGATGAACATTGTATCCAATTAAGAAAAAGATAATCAATTAACTAATAAATGCGTGTTTGATCAGCAATGGCTGAATAATATATTTTATTTGATATAAATATATTTTTCACCACATTAATTATATTTTGAAGAGGAATTATATGCAAGGAAAGAAATATTTTGTTTGAGCAAAAGGAAAATGTCTTCTGGGCTAAATAGATGTATTAGCACGTTTGCTATTTTCCATATTAACATGCAATAATAAAGCCTCTCACTCAGTTTTACTCATATGCCCTCCATGACTTGGAATCCAAAACTCACTTTCAAGTACAAATGTATGTCACCACTCACTCAACTAAACTATACTATATGATAAGCTATTTGCTCTCACTCCACCAATGGGCTGCATTTCCTTTCATATAAATCTTGCTCTCTTATCAGTGATGGCATTTTTACGAGCTTCTAGTAAGGGGCCAGATGCTTCCCGTATCTGTGGTGCTTCTGATCCGCTGGCTATCTTGAAGTGTAAGGAAATCTCAAAGCTCTGCGAGCTGTGTCAGCAGGCGGCAAAGCCACTTTTTACATAGTACTACCTCAGGAGGCATTTCAATTAAGAAGGATGAATGAAGATTCCTGATTGAACTCTCCTCTGCCTTCTGACTCACAGCACCTTTCAAAAATGCCAATGAAGACAAGTGTAATGAAGTGATGCCTTTGCAGATGCTTGCAGTACAGATTGAGACATACATGGGAAAACTGTGGTCAGATGAGACTGATGATGAGGTGAAAGCAAATTGTTTTTTAGTATTGTTAAATTGTCTTCCTGACATTGAATATATATTAAATTACTTAAAATACTATTATCTAAATCTCAAATCCAGGGAGTGGGAAATTCAGAAAACCAAACTTGCAATCAGCCGCAACGCGACACACAAAAGCAGCTCAAACTCTCCCAGAGGCACGGGTACATCAAGTATATCCATTCCTTTATTTATCTTAAGATTCAATAAATGTTTTTCCATTTAAAAATATTGGTTAATCTGTAAGTAAGAAAAAATACTTTATGATTATTTTATACTGTTTATTTATCTTATTTTTAGATGAATTATTTCATGTTGCTTGCTTAAGTTTGTTGGGCTATATGGGAGATATGTTCTGATTGTGTGGGTTTGATTTTGTATTCTAGGTTGGTGCAATAGTGTTGTGACTGTTTTTTTTTTCTTTCTTGTGTGTAATTATTGACTTGTTTGTTTCTGTCATGATTTTGTGAATTAAATTTAAAAATGTATTTTAAAATCTCTCTCTGAGGCTGTTAATTCTGTGATAGCATAAGTCATGAATCTGAAGTGTGTACAGATAACCCAGTGAGCATATGAAAGGAAAGATTGAATGGGGAAGTGTTTTGTTTTGTATGCCTAGGACAATGGGATGTTGCCATATTCTGCAGGGCCAAAGCAGTCTCATGCAGCCAAGGGTGAACCTATTGTAGCATCACTGGATGTATTAATGTGACGTAATGCACGTTGTCCTTAGCAGGAAACAATGGGGGCTCGCCTAAACAGTACAGTAAATATGTGTCTAAATCTATTTGAGTAGAAAAATAGTCAACGCAGTAACAGAATCTGGATCCATATTCAATCAGCACTGCCAAGTTTGACCTGGAAGGACTCACTGAGAATGAGCTGTCAATCACAAGGTAGCCCCGCCCTAAAGTATACCCTGCTTTATGGTCTGTTTTACTCTAAATGGGACCATCAGTTACTATCATGCTGTATGGAAAAAGACTGAAACTAGAGACTGAGACTATAAACTGATTAGTAAACTGTTCATTGAGCTCATAAATCAATTAAGAAGTCGGATCATTTCTTCACAAGAGTGCATTATATTGTTTTTTTAATGCAGCCAATGTAGCTCCCCCTGCTGGCTTTTACATAGAATGCAGGTTTAGGACTCTTCAATTGAATTGAACATCAATTTACTTTACCCTCCTTTACACCTTTCTTCTTGAAACACTGAGAGAGCAGAGAGTAGAGACAGATGACATAAATGAGCTCTTACATCCATACAGACATTAGCTACAGGACAAATAGAAGACATTCCTGAGCCCTTACTGTATACAAACCAACAACCTTAGGCGTATGCATTACAGTTAACATAACTCTGACATTTTGTCATACAACAGCAAAGGAGCATAACTTTAGTTCCTGGAATAGTGTCAGTTTACGGACTTATACAGGCGACATCCCTATTCTGCTGGAATGGTGCTAAAATAAAAGACCCCCATCCAAAGGCACTATCAAAACAAAAGCTTGCAGGAAGTAGTTAAAAATAATTCATTGACACCAGCCCATTATTTGTAGAAAACACTATGTGATAATAACACGAAAATAGTAGAAAATAGTGTATTTGTATTGAGAGTGCATACTTAGGAAGGAAACACAATCCTGTGTTACATGAGAAGCAACGGCATTTACAGGGGAGGACTGACAAAGCTCCACCTCCAAGGTGACTCATCTGAGACAGACCAGGAAACACTGTTTTTCTTCCTCATTAACGAGAAACAACAGACTCAAAAACACACATTACAGACCAAACTAACAACTTCCTCTGAGTGAGTTCAACTTCAGGAGAGTAAAGTGGAAAAATACAACACTGCTGCTTCAACCTGCTGATGCTCCACTGCATGTGAGTTTGACTAAAACAGAACTGAAAGTAAAGTGAAGTAAGAAGAGGAGGAGCCCTGACTCACTGTACTTTCTGTCTATTGTTGTTTCAGCTTCACTCAGTGACTAAATGGCTTCCAGATCAGAGAAGGATTTCAGCTGTCCGGTCTGTTGTGACATCTTTAGAAACCCTGTGGTTCTGTCATGCAGCCACAGCTTCTGTAAAGACTGTCTGAAGACATGGTGGAGAGTGAAACAATCACGTGAGTGTCCAATTTGTAAGAGAGTATCATCAGTGTCTGAACCTCCTGTTAGTCTGGTGTTAAAGAATCTGTGTGAGGCCTTCTTGTTGGAGAGAGATCAGAGATCTTCAGAGGATCTCTGCAGTCTGCACTCTGAGAAACTCAAACTCTTCTGTCTGGACCATCAGCAGCCAGTGTGTCTCATCTGCAGAGATTCAGAAAAACACACCAACCACAGATTCAGACCCATCGATGAAGTTGCACAACAACCCAAGAAGGAACTTCAGGAAACTCTGGAGCCCTTAAAGGAGATGTTAAAGGTTTTGAAACAAGTTAAAGGGAAGTTTGATGAAACAGCAGAACACATGAAGGTCCAGGCCCGACGCACAGAGAGGCTGATTAAAGAGCACTTTAAGAAGTTTCACCAGTTTCTAGAATGGGAAGAGAAGGCCAGGCTGGATGCACTGAGGAAGGAAGAGGAGCAGAAGAGTCAGATGATGAAGGAGAAGATGGATCCTCTGAGCAGAGAGATATCAGCTCTTTCAGACACAGTCAGAGCCACAGAGGAGTTGCTGAAAGCTGAAGACGCCATATTTCTGAACAACTACAAGGCTCCAGTGGAAAGAGATCAGCAGCGCCCCCTGCTGGAGGATCCACAGCTGCTCCCTGGAGATCTGATAGATGAGGCCAAACACCTGGGCAACCTGACCTTCAACATCTGGAACAAGATGAAGGACATAGTCTCCTACAGTCCTCTGATTCTGGACCCAAACACTGTTTATCCAAGACTCGTCCTGTCTGAAGATCTGACCTCTGTGAGAGGAGGAGAGGAACAGCACCTTCCTGATAATCCAGAGAGGTTTGATTCTTACTACTCTGTTCTGGGCTCTGAGGGCTTTAACTCAGGGACTCACAGCTGGGATGTCGAGGTTGGAGACAGTACAGGCTGGTGTCTGGGTGTGTTAGCAGAGTCTGTCCAAAGGAAGGGACGTATACAGTCTGGATTATGGAGAATTCGGTTCTATGGTGGTAAATACTCAGCAGGCTCACCAACAGCTCCACCCACCGATCTCTTAGTGTGGCAGAAGCTCCGGAGGATCAGAGTAAATCTGGACTGCAACAGAGGAATGCTGTCATTCTCTGATCTTGACACTAACTCACAAATACACACCTTCATGCACACTTTCACTGAGAGGCTATTTCCATACATTTTCACTGTGGATAAACTCCAACTCAAGATATTACCACTGAAGGTCTGTGTTACAGTGGGACAGAGTTAAAGATGATCATTATATTTGATGTTTATGTAGTCCTAATGAAATGAACTGGGTTCATGATATGACTTTCTCCTTTAGTTTTACCAAATGAGAGTGATTTAAATTACTGTGTGAAAATACTGAATCATCCTGGGACTCATTGATAAAATCCTGCATGGACATTGTTAGTCCTGACAACAGGTTGAACTTAATGTATTAGACAAAGGTCGTACAATATTATGATATGCAGCTTTGTTAATGAAATGGCAAATAATGAATATAAAAACTAATATATATATATATATATATATGTTATGTTATTTACATCAGCATCTGTTAGGCAGAATGATGTGTACACAAAGTTTTTGACTGGCTGTTTTTATTTTCATCCACTGAAGGGGAAACGTTTTTCTTCTGTTTAAATTGAATATGTGTAGTTATGAGTATGTATCACAATTAGCTGGAGTTTACATGTACTGACAAGTAAAACCAGTAAAAATAAATTACCTATTGTACTTGTTTTGGAAATTATGATCACACATACTCACTGTGAGATTAATGTTTTCATGTATTGGAGACTCAGTTAAATTAATTTGATGGATGCCACACAGCTAAAATATGGGTGAATGTGTGAATCCATGGATGAACCCTTGATAAGTGCACAACACCAAGGTTGGGGATGTGTGTTAAAAAAGACAAAAGTAATCAGCATTTAATGAAACAAGGACAGTGACAATATTGGGAAACCTGTTGTGACAAGGACAGATTAATTATATTATAACATTATAAAAGTGACCTATATTGTATGGCTTATAAATTGCATATAGAAACATGAATATACATATGTGACTGACTATGCAATAGATATTTGGAAATGCAATAGGCCTAATGTTTGACATGGCTGTCCGGAATTGGTAAGGCACTATTAAATGGATGAAGTGATTGTAAAAGTGAAACATACAGTTGGCCATCAAACGTTAAAGTATACTCTGCATATTGAATGTTTGGGAACTGGGATGCTTAACAGGAATCATGTTGATCATGTTACTTAATTATTAATCATGAATATCAAAGACAAATCAATGAAGAGAGTGGCTGGCCAGTCGGGAACTGGGTTTCTCCTTAAGGCCACATTCACACCAAATCATGTGTTATGGTATTTCCTACAAGGTTGTGTGGAGGTGTGTGGGGGCATGGGCACATTTATTCAGAAAATAGCCTTTTATTTCTCTGACTCAATGGCTTGTTTGATACCACAGCTCCCTCTCTTTTTCCAAAATTTGGATAACCATTACCTCGTAATAAAGCTTAACATTGTATGAAGTTAACGTAACCAAAGCCAGACTCCGCGTTAACTTCAATATTGCAATATTACGCTTATTTGTCATTGTTAAATTAGTTAAGTTATTTTAATAAAATGTTTCTTTATTTAAATACTTGCACCATTTACAATATTACAGCGGAGCCCCCACTTTCAATATTCCCTTTCTTACAACAGTCTACAGCCCCCCCCTTTCTACAATAGTCTATGTTGGCTCTTTCGTGCAGTGTTCCACAGTTCCCATTTAAATATTCAAATAAAAATAAAATAAAAATCTTTTAAAGTACCTATTGGATTCTTGATATGACTGCACCTTCCATGACCTGAGCCTTGGCACATTGCCATACATCAGATCATCCTGTGATTTTTAGGTACTTTCCAGTTTCTGACTCTCTTGTCCTTTCAGTTTCAATATTTCACCACCAACACACAAACAGTCTTCCTGAGGTTTTTACATAACAATGCAGAATGAAATATAGACTGAGAACCACATAGGCCGTGTTTATTTTTTCCATTTTTTGGGTAAGGATTGTTATTAGCAAGAAAACTACATTTATGGATGTGCATGTACGTCCTGATGATTAGCACTTAAAACAACCTTCATGGATAAGTTGGACCCCCTTACCAACATTAGATCATCAGACTACCCATTCCATAGCACCCCTTACGGTACACACCTCTACAACAATATTCTGCTTAACCCTTCTCCCTCGATGTTCTATGGTTGCCCCATTCCCAGAATATTCCCAGGAATTTAGCAAATTACAGTATATTTGAACTCCTTCAAGTTCAAACTACTGGCTGTGTCTGTAGATTGTCAAAGTTTAAGTCGTGTTTTCGTCTTATTTCCTGTTTTATTTTGTTTCTGATGGCTCGTTTTCAGACCTCTTCACTTCCTGCTCTTGTGTGTTTCCCGATGGTTTTTATGCCCTGATTGGCTTCATCTGTCTCATTAATTTCCCCCTCACTATTGTATTTATTAACACTTCATCTTAGTACCTTTGTCTCTTGTATTCCATAATTTTTGATGTCCTTGTTGTTTCTTGTTTTTTACATTCCCTGACTGTTTCCTGACTCTTCCTTTTGTCTCTACCTTGCTGGATTGTTTGCAATCTGACTGTGTACTGGACCTCCTTTTTGCCAAGTAAAGACCAACGTTTTTCCTAAGAATGATTCTGAGTTGTGCATCTGTGTCTTGTTGTTTGTCATCACCACTCAGAACAAGCTGTTGCAGAACCCTTTTGCAAACTCTCAGTGTGCAGTGTACCTGTTCAGCAATGAGTCACTACTTTGGTATGAAACACACTCAATTACATGTGAAACAACCGCATTTAGCAGGGAGGGTCTGACAAAGCTCCACTCCCCACCTGACTCACCTGAGACAAACCAGGAAACGATTGATTAGTCTTCGTCATGAAAGAGAGACACGCGGACTGAAAAACAGACGATCAGATTAATTTACAGACCAAACTAACAACTTCCTCTGAGTGAGTTTAACTACAGAGGAGAAAGGTGTAAAACACTGCTGCTTCAACCTGCTGACACTCCACACTCTGAATGTGAGTTTGATTAAAAACACAACTCAAAGTGAAAGTAAACTTCTGTGAAGTTAGTATAGAGGGGACAGGAGCCCTGACTGGCTGTACTTTCTGTCTACTGTGGTTTCAGTTTCACTCAGAGACTAAATGGCTTCCAGATCAGAGAAGGATCTCAGCTGTCCAGTCTGTCATGACATCTTTAGAAACCCTGTGGTTCTGTCATGTAGCCACAGCTTCTGTAAAGTCTGTCTGAAGACATGGTGGAGAGTGAAACAATCACGTGAGTGTCCAGTTTGTAAAACAGTCTCATTACGAGGCAAACCTCCTGTTAGTCTGACTTTAATGAAACTGTGTGAGGCCTTCTTGTTGGAGAGAGATCAGAAAGCTTTAGGTGCTTTCTGCAGTCTGCACTCAGAGAGACTCAAACTCTTCTGTCTGGACCACCAGCAGCCAGTGTGTCTCATCTGCAGAGATTCAGAAAAACACACCAACCACAGATTCAAACCCATCGTTGAAGCTGCACAACAACCCAAGAAGGAACTTCAGGAAACTCTGGAGCCCTCAAAGGAGATTTTAAAGATTTTAAAACAAGTTAAAGGGAAGTTTGATGAAACAGCAGAACACATTAAGGTCCAGGCCCGACAGACAGAGAGGCAGATTAAGAAGCAGTTTAAGAAGCCATCAGTTTCTAGAAGAGGAAGAGGAGGCCAGGCTAACTCAGGGACTCACAGCTGGGATGTCAAGGTTGGAGACATGCAGTCTGGACTATGGAGAATAGGGTTATATAACGGTCAGTACTCAGCATGGCCACCAACAGGTTCACCTACAGATCTTGGGGTGCGGCAGAAGCTGAAGAGGATCACAGTGAATCTGGACTGGAACAGAGGAGAGCTGTCGTTCTCTGATCTTAATACTAACACACACACACCTTCACGCACACTTTCACTGAAAGGATGTTTCCATACATTAACACTAGGGATGAACTGAAGATATTACCACTGAAGATCTGTGTGACAGTGGAACAGAGCAGTTAGAGATAAAGATGATGATTATGATGTTGTTTATTTAGTCCACATGAAATTAAAAATGTAATTTTAACCCTTTTAGGTTACATCCCTATAGTGCACCCCTATTTCAGAATTTATGCCAAAAAATGCCAAAACCTCAATTTCTTCTGTATTTTCGGAAGCCAATAGGGATAAAATGATACACTTAAATAATTAATTGATACATTTCATAATAGGATTAGGAATAGGAATAGAAGAGAAATTATGACTGAAAAAGATTTATTTGCACCTTAGACAAAAATCTACAAAATGTGTGTTTTCTCCTACACTATCTTTATCAAAGTAAAGAGTCTCTTTTCATTTCAAAGGTAGGGTATGAACTGGAAAACAATTAATATTTCCTTTTCTTTGTAAAAGTACCTCACGAGTCAGTTTTAATCTCATTGATGTCTTGTGATAAATCTAGTTTTTATTGCTATAGTGGCAGATCTTCAACATATAAAAGATGGATGTCACATCTCCACTTCCTCTCACTGTTTAAAAATGAAGCCATAATATCCAGGAATTGGCCGCTGCTATCTTTTGCCAGAGTCTGTGCAGCAGTGATTGTGGTTGGCGACGCCCACATGTCCAGTCGACTCAATCGTGACATAAAAACCCTGTTTCTATAGCTTCAAGAAATGTGCTAACATGCAGGCAGCAGGCTTTATGACATATACTGCAGTCAGCCACCAGGGGGTGATTGAGGTGTTTTGGCTTCACTTCTGTCAAGCTGTCATGTCGTCCATCTTTATAGATGTTGATGGTAGCAGATCCAATTGTTCTTTGGGGACAAATAAAGGTTCAACTTAATGTATTAAACAATCGTGTATTGTGCAATATTATGATTTGCTGTTTTGTTGAAGAAATGGCGAATATTGAATATAAAAACAAAAATATATACATATATGTTATGTATACTGCACATCAGCATCTGTTGTTGAGCAGAATGAGTGTGACACTTGAAAGCTGTTTTTAGTTTCATTCACCACTGAAGTGGAAATGTTTTTCTTCTTCTTTGTTAATATGTGTAGCATGAGTCTGTAGCATCACAACTAGTTGGAGTGAACATGTACTGACAAGTAAAACCAGTAAAGATACATTTCCCATTGCAATTGTTTTGGAAATTATTATTACACATCCTCACTGTGAGATTAATGTTTTCATGTGTTGCCCAGCCACATTGGAGACTCGGATAAATTCATTTGATGGATAAATATGGGTGAATGGGTGGATCCATTTATGAGCCCTTGATAACTGCACTACACCAAGGTTGGGGATGTATGTTAAAAAAGATTGGATATGCAACAGGCCTTATGTTTGACATGGATGGATGGAAAAGGTGATTAGAAGAGTGAAACATACAGTTGGCCATCAAACATTTTAGTATACTTTACGTATTAACTGTTGGGATGGTCAAGAGGAATCATGTCAGTCATGTTACTTTGTAATTATTCAATAATGTCAAAGACAAACCTATGAAGGAAAGCTGGCCAGTCAAGAAGTAGGTTTCCCCTAAAGGCCATACTCACACCAGATAATATGTTGCAGCACTTCCTAGACAGACCTCCACGAGTGTGTGGGCATGTTGTTTTAGAAAATAAATGTTTAATATTTCTCTGACTCAACGGCTGATTTGCTACCACAGCTTCCTCTCTTTATTCACTTTATCTCATGTGACCACTGCAGTGTGACATCAGGTTGAGCCACAGGGGCACAGCGATTTTCCTTTTTGTATCCCATGTGGTCCCCACCACCGCAGCCTAAACGCACTATGGCATTTTCACTGCAATGTCTGCCTTGATGTGAATACAGCCTAATATATCCATGGTATCTTCAGTGCACACAAACACTAAAGCATTTAGGGTGGATAACCAAAGCCTGACTGCACATTTACTTCAATATTGCAATATTCCCCTTTATTTATTTTATTTACCCCTGTTAACATTTTCAAAGTACAAAATAGCCATTTAAACTACAACTGGCTATATTTCAACTCCTGGTGGGTTGATTTTGACAAATCTTTCTTGCAGAGCAAAAGCAATGCCAGCAGGCAGAAGTATTAGATCTGAACACCAATGACATTAATATTTCTTGCTTTCAAAATGCAGGTCCAGTGTATTAAGCATATAAATAACCTCAAAATCGACACAAAGTAAACCCATTCATTAATCAAAATCAGCCCACCGGGAGCTGAAATGCGGTTATTTCTTAAAAAATTCAGACATGGAATTAGCATCTTTAATAACCCCTCGAACCAAAACCACACCTATATTGTCCAAATTGGCCAAGCATTTGCTGAAAGGTTGTCCATATAGATGAGCTCCACCTTTTCTGAACCTCTGCCTACTTTTTTTAAAAAAACCTTAAAAGAGTAAGAGTACCTTAGTAATGTAATCACTGGATGTATCGTAATGTTCTGTATCTACCCAAATATGGACCGGATCGAAAAGAGCGTAATCTTGATACAGCTGCACCTGCCATGACCTGAGCCTTGGCACCTTGCCATACATCCAATCATGCTGTGGTTTTCAGGTACTTTCCAGTTTCTGACTCACTTGTCATTTCAGTTTCAATATATATATATATATATATATAACACACAAACAGTTTTTTCCTGAGGACAAGGTTTTTACACAACCATTTTTAGGTGATTGTTGCAAGCAAGAAACAGAGTTTTTTTCTGACAACTTATTACTTTTAGTCCCTACATTTCTACACAAATATATTTACTTTCTACTCCAAACATTTTTAAAAAAGGGAATTATCGTTTATCGTACCGTGGTCTCGTTCGTGAAAATATTGATTGATTCATTTGGTGACTTAGCTGGATAGCTAGCTACTTTTGTTGTTGAACATACTGTAAAATGATATTTCCCTGTTTGTTGACGCAGTCTTACTGACTTTGAAACTTCCTAGCATAATGTTAGCTCTCTGGCTCGTAGCTAATGAGCGGATGGAACTAGAAGCATCTCCCGTTGCCAAGTCGTATCTGAGATTTGTCCTATTTACTGGAGTACCACAACGTTTCCAGCTAGGACCTCAGCCGTTACCAGGGAAACGGAATTATGGCTTGTACATTTTTTTTTACATTTTTTGAATGTGATTGCAAAATGCATGAAAGTATAAATAATGCTCCATTTTTATGGTATAAGCAGGATGAAGTGTTCATTAATTCCTGATACTATTATTGGGTTTATATAAAGACTTTGCTGTTGGAAACTTTAATAGTTTGTTATATTTGTTATATAAATATATTTGTATATTGTATATGTGTATAAACTTGTACTAGAGTTAAGAAGTTGAATAAATACTTTTTTTTACCTGAGTCCGTATCTGTACAGAAAGTGTTTACTTTAGCCAAAATCTCCAACCATGACTGTTTGTTGTAACTTTTGTACTTTGTGTTAACTTTGCTCTTGTATTTATACGTGTTTTCATTATGTGTTGTTATGTGTGTGTGTTTATTTGTCTGTATTGTAGCTTTTATTGCTAATACAGCAGATCCAACTGCTCCTTGGGGACATATTAAGGTCTTGCAATTGAACAATAGTAATAATGAATCATGTATTGTACAAAGATGGTAAAGTTTTGTTGAAGAAATGCCAAATACTCACTATAAATATATATATAAAATATATATACATGTGTTATGCAGTACTTTACTTCAGCATCTGTTGTGCAGAAGGGTGTATGCACAGTTTGATACTAGAAGGCTGTTTTTAATTCCATCCCCTGTAGGAGGAAACCTTTTCTTCTGTTTGCATTTAATATGTGTAGCTGTAAGTATGATTTGTAGCATCACAACTAGTTGGAGTGTACATGTACTGACAAATAAAACCAGTAAAGATAAATTATCCATGCATGTGTTTTGGAAATTATGATCACACATAGTTTGCTGGATACCACACAGCTGGAATATGGGTGAATGGGTGGATCCATGTATGAGCCCTTGATAACTGCAATACACCAAGGTTGGGGATGTGTGGGAAAAGAAAAAAGTATTCAACAAAAAAATGAGAGTGACAATATTGAGAAATATTAATTATTAATAGTTAATATTACAAACTACAATATTATCAATGTTAACCTTCCTCTGCTGTGTAGACCTGTGCAGTAAATTGGACATAATGTTAATACATTGTGATGATTGATGATGATAAAACACAACATAGTAATGTTACAGGGCTAGGAGCAAACTGTGGGGTTAGATCAAAACACCAATAACTCAAAGTAACATCTGTTCATCATCATGTTATTAGTTTTACAAGTGCTTGATCATAAACTAATATATTCGACAAATTAAAATGTCGACCTGATGATGCCGCTAAATGAAAAGTAACCAAAGTTATTACAATTCATCTTCTGGGGAACAAGACTGTCTCTGTAATATTTCATGGCAACATCAGAAGTAGTTGTTGAGATATATGTGGACAGACATTGGCATCCGTAGAGCCACGCTGCCATTATGGCTAAATATACAACTTATGTCCACTGAATTAGGGATAAAACACAGAGTGGGTGTGACACTTTTTATAGTCACTTTATGTAGCCAAAGAAAATTAAGTGTGTGTGTCCAAGGGTGACCTTTAGGACAGTGACACATACACAGATACTCCTACGCTCTGCAGGTTTCAGTTTGGTAAATGTTGATCTCAGCGGGCAAAAAAAGGAAACAGTTTGAAGGAAATGTTTTTGTTCTTATGTGACCCTGGCTCATGTGGCATGCAGGAACATTACCTTTGGTTTTGTATGCACAGGCACATGAGTTCAGAATTATAAATGAAAGATAACTTGTTGACATTTCTGAGTCTGAGGCATGTAACAAAGATCAGACTGGAGTCAAACCAAGGACAACAAGTGCAGTGTTTGATTTTGCCAACTGACCTTTTCCAACACAGGGAGCTGCTCTGGAGACAAAGAGTTTAACCATTTTGTCTGGCTAATGTCCATGTGTCATTAATAGAATGTAGACATGACACAGCCATACAGATCTGCACATTATAACATTGTCTAGTAGAGCTACACACCTAAGTCCAACAAGAAGGAGTTCTGGTGTGTCCATCCGGTCAAAATGTTTAATGGATAATACTGTCCAGATTTCATAAAAGTTTCTTTGAATATGTCCCAAGAGGATGCCTTCTATTGTTTTGCCATCATCAAGCCAAATCCTCTTTACATATACTGTTACCTACAGTAATGTGTGGTGAACCCCTGAGACTCAGTTTTACTCACATACCTTCTCTCTCTCTCTCTCTCTCTCTCTCTCTCTCTCTCTCTCTCTGTCTCATTCTGGTCATTGTTTACATTCCACCACAGGCCAACGTGCAGGAGGAACAGTGCCGACCAGATACTGTATGCGGAGCGGACAAATCCGGACTCTTCAGTTACTATTTTGGGTAACTTTAACAAAAGAAAACCTCTGCCACAAATACAGAGCGTTTATTAAATGCCCAACCAGAGAGTAGAATATTCTGGATCACTGTTACACTACTATAAGCAGTGCATATCACGTCGTCCCCCGCGCTGCACTGGGCCTGTCTGACCATGTCATGGTCCACCTGATTTCTTCATACAGGCAGAAACTCCAAAACTTCCTCACTCAATAGACAAAAAGACAAAAATCAATGTTTAATTAGAAAAAGAAAAGAAAAATTAGATGTTTATAATATGTAAAATATGTTTTAAATCAGCCAAAATATAAATATAAGAACAATTTTCTATTGAATTATATTGTAATGAAACCAATATGATTCTGTCTGTAAGTTATTCAGTCAGAGGCGTTCTGTTTAAGGTGGACATCTCAGGTTAGGTTCAGACTTCAGGTAATGTAAACTTTCTCTGCTGTTTCTCACTTCATTAAACAAGAAAAGGCAAAACATGGAAAATATCAATACTCAATACAAAGATAGACAACAGAAACCAAAAAACATTTCATGGCAACATCTTTAATAGTTGTTGAGATATTTTCAGTCTGGACTAAAGTGGTGGATCAGCCGACAGACACTGTGGCTCTGTGGATGAGCTCACTATCCAACTTATATCCACTGAATAAAGGATAAAACCTTACAATCAAAACCCTTTTTATATTGACCTTATGTGAGGCCAGTGTGTGTGTCCAAGGGTAAGGACACTGACACATGAACTGATACTCCAGACGCAGACATACGCGACACAGAAACGAAGTTTGGTAAATGTTGAGCTCAGCAGATTGTGAGCCGAGCTGTCTATAGACAAGAAAGAAAAAAAAAAGGAAGCAGTTTGAAATGTGGTTTTCCTTATGCAGCCCGGGCTCGTGTGGCATGCAGGAATCAGTGCTTATACAATCTTTGGTTGTATAAGCACCGGCACATGAGTTCTTTCTGAAACTTGTTGGTGGGATTCACTACCAACAGTGTAAAACACATAGAAGCTTTTATTTAATTAAATTTTATTTCATAACCAAATAAATACAGAAGTTATCTCTGGACACTTTTCATACAGAGCAGGTCTACACTGAACAATTATAACTTTTATAAGCTGCTGAACTGAAAAACTGAGTCCTTAAGAAGACAAGATGGAGGAGAAGAAGACACACACCCATTCTTTAAGATTAATACTGTGAACGTCTGCACACACAAACAAATCTGTACAGCTCCTTCATTTAAATAACTGTCCTGTTGTTTTTATAATACTTTCCATATGTCCATTCTCAATTTATGCTTCTTGATTTTCAGGACTTGCTTTCATGTGTGTTTTATCGTGCTGTGTTTATTGTTAGGCACTAAAACAGCTGGAAATGAACCTGATTCTGTTGTTCTGACTGTGTAACTACAATCTGTGACAATTTACTCTAAACAGACAGTAAACAGAATTCACTTTCTCAGATTAAATAATCCTGAGTCTGTGCAATAAATGGTTAAGGTCCATATTCTCCTCAGCCACCGTGCTCTCCTACCCGCCCCCGGGCTTTGCCATGCAACGACAATAATAACTCAGTGAGGGAGACGGGTGTGTAGCTGATGTTTAGACAGACAGGGGTGAGTGACACTGCTGAAACCGCACAGCGAGACAGCGTCTGCCGTGAGGTTAGACCAATAAAATAAAGAGTCAATTTGTTACCAGTCACCCTCCTTCCATAACTGTGAGCCGGTGCTTGGAGACACGTCCTGTTGTCACTGAGGCTCGGTGGAAATCTGCTGCTTATAAAACATCACACCGTAGGGGGAAAGAAGGTTTGTTTAGATGGCAGGAAATATAGAATATGCAGGGTTTAACTGTGTCGGTGGGCCGTTATTGGTCTTTTATTGCATAATTGGAAATATTAATGTAATGGTTCCACTATAATTAAAGGTACAAAAATAGTTGTGCTGAATGTGTTCGCATCCATTTCGGATATTTGCTGATGTTGAGAAATCTTCCACTGGCAGTTTGGGCTCCTCATTGATTTATTTGAACAGTCGTGTCTGTGCGGCATTAAGAGCCCAGTCAAGTATCATCTGTCTGAGCAGAATCAGTGTCAATATTAAGATATTTTATTACAGAGGTGGGTTTCCATGGAAGCTGGAACACTTTAACAACAGTATGAGTGTACAGACATGCTAGCAGCTCTATGAGGCTTCACTTTGGCACAGTGGTGCTATAAGCTAAATGCTAATATGTATAGATAGAATGTTTAACATGATCTACAGTTTAGTTTAGCACATTAACATGCTTACATTTGCAAATCAGCACAAAACATTAGGTACAGTATTTTTTTTTTAGTTTACTGAAACTAAATTAAAAACTAAAACTAGGTGTGAAAAAACATTTTAGTTCACTAAAATAAAAATAAAAACTGGACTTTGAACTAGCTGAAAGGATATTATGTACTTACACAGCAAACTAAAATGAAACACAAATATACAGGAAATGTCTTTAGTGTTAGTCTTTGTTAATTGGTTGAATTTATAAACACACAAGGAGGTGTTGGTGCATTTTTATTGAGACTCGGAGTCAGTATGTTTGTGCTACAATTCGAAACTTCTTAAATCTGACAAATATTCCCATATCATAATAAAAAAAGATCTTGAAACTAATAAAAATTTTACTAAAACTAAAACATTTTGAAACATTAATGCAGATAAGTGAATATCAATAATACACAAACTGATTTGCACCTCTCAACATTTTCACACCTGTGTTAATGAAACATTGACCAACAGATGGAGGTCTATCCAAAGACTGCTAATCTAGATTCTGTAATCTTGATTTTATACTATTCAGACCAGAATGATCCCAAAAAGTCTTTGAAAAACCTGAACAAAACCTACAAGACAAGCTTCGTCTGGAATAGTGGAAAAAGGGATTTCAGAATCTGGATAATAGATTAAAGGTTTTGAAATACTGGGACCTGGGGACCTTAAATATCCATCCAATCCATCTAATAATAGTTTTAGAGGTCATGTAACATCATGCTGGCGTAAAGTAGTATTGGAGTACGTTTATGATTACAATTCAATGACATGAGTGCAGTATCGGACCGGATACCTGATGCCAGTATCAGTATCAGTGCATCCCTAAATATGAAACATGATGAGAAACATCTGATATTTTTTACAAAATAAATAGTGTGTCAAATAAAGCTTTTCATGTGTTTCCTGTCTGTCTGACCTGGCATGGTCGTATCCACCTTAAGGAGGTTTTGGAGCTGGAAGAAGAAAACCTCCAACAGATTTCCTTGTTTACAGCTCATTTACAGCTTGTTTTGGGGAATTGTCCCTTTAGGACCCAAATAATTGTCCCTGGTTGCTTCACGTCAGTTTCCCCTGACTTCAGCCCCACGTCATCTGCTCCGAGTTAGGATCGTGTGTACATGCATGTATGCGTGAGTGTGTGTTTGTGTAGATGTAATCCTGTGCGTGCTCACCAGGTGTCACACTGTTAAACATCGCTTTGATCAAACTAGAAGAAGATGGGATTTATGCATCAGGATGTTGGTTTGTGTGTGAACGGCATTGCGTGACAGCGTGTCGCCAGGTGGTTAAATTCATCACATTAACAAGAAACTGCAGGCAAAGATTAGAGTCGCTTACGAATGTTGCTTTTCTGCCAGTTATATTGAGGTTTTAAAGTTGTACTTTACTTGAGTATTTCCATGCTTTTTTTATACTTTATTGGATAGTTTTAGTCTTGCAAATTGAGATTTTACATTTAAAAACATAAAAGCTCATAAAATAAATTCCATTATTAAAGATTAAAGCAGTGGTTACCAACCTTTTTGGCTTGAAACCACTTACAATAAGTCTCTCTGATGATTTCATTTAGCCACATTTTTACCATATTTTTACCATCCACTGTTTAGATCTTGGTGCTTTTTAACTCGAACTTGAATCCGATGAAGGATTTAGATTTAGTTTTTAATCCTTGTTTGTTG
>JAGRRF010009292.1:29595957-29608811 GCA_019097615.1 Morone chrysops
ATTCCAGGATGAATGCCTGAGGCACATCTGCTGTACTCCAGCGTTAAAGGAAGCCGGGGTTCAAACGTACGACCGTGTCGCTGTGACGTACTCTGACACATTCCCCACGCGGAGCCGCGGGCGCTCGGGGCTTCTTCTCCCCGCCGGCGTGCTGCCGTCGGTCGGGTCCACCTCTCCTTTACAACCTGTTCCTCGAGGCCATGTAGCCCCTGCTCGCTCTGCCTCATCTGGTTGCCCCCCCTCCCGCTCCCTTCTCCTCTCTCTTCTTCTAATTCTTCTGTTTTTTTGATTTCCCCTCTGGAATGTGACCTTTGGTGACCTTGACCGGCCCTCTTGGGGATTTTGCACACTTGGAGGGATCTCAATAGGGCCCTGGGGTCTTTTCATGAGGGACCCTCCTCTCCTCTCCTCTAGTGTGGATACACCTACAGCTCTGTGTCAGTGAGCTCTTACACTCCAGACTTTCTTCTTTCAGTGCTCACCTGTTCCCGCCGTCCCTCGCCGGCTCTGTCGTTCCTCAGTGGGCCGTTGCTGCTTCTTTCCCTTTTCCTCTTTCTTGTTTTGTTTCCCCTTTGATGGATACTTATCCTCTGAGCTATGACAATCCTTCCCTCCACCTCCCTCCCTCCTTCCAGCCTTTTCTTCTCTCTACCCACTGAGGTCATTATTGGTATGTGGGTTTGGCGTTCCCAGCTAATCGATAACAATGTTCTGCTACCTGACAATAGAGCGTGCTCTGAATGCAAAAGGAGGCTTTTTGGTTGCCTGAGGCATGATAGGAATGTTTTTTATCAATGGGACTGAGTCTTATCAACTGGATGCCAAGAGACTTTCTAATTGTCTAATTGTGGGAAGTTCTGGCTCAGTTGAAGTCTTTGGCTGGGCTGTGTCCACACTGAGGCCTCGTGTGCAGCTTTATCAGGTTGTCCAAAATAGGCCGGAGTAAACAAATGCCGTTCTTCGTGCCTTTTTCCATCGACCTCAGCGTTTTCTGCCCATGTCTGGGAACACGACTCTCTACAGGTCCTTCATGACGGAGTACTGGGTGAAGGTGAAAGATAGCAAAGTACAGTGGCTGTTTGTTTTGTGTCATTTTTTTGAATATAAGGCACGTAGGAAAGGCGGAGCTGCTGTTATTGGCCGAGTCTTCTGTGGTTTTTATTTTAATTAGCAATGTTAAATGACCTTATTCCACCAAATGTGCTTGTGATTGCAACTGCTGTGGTTAATCGGGGTTAAAAAAAAAAACCTCTTTGCCCCGGAGTTAATCCATGTTGCACCACCAAACCTCAGCTGGTTGCCTTTGGAGCCTCGGGGCCGGGTCCATTTGTTAGATCTTGTAGGAATGTCACCGGTTTGGCTTTTAGCTCCAAACATTTGCACCAGAATGACCCAGGTTTTTCTTTTTTAAGTTTTTGAAGGAAGTTTTTTTTGTGTCTCTTTTGCATGCTGGGGTGCACTGAAAGCCTGTGTGGTGAAAAGAACACAGGGAAAGGAGGGAGGGAAAGAGGGAGCATGATAAATGGTATCACTAGGATGTAATAATGGTTCCTGCATTGCTGTCCGCTGGTCTATAAAATCCCTTTGGGTGGAGGAATGTTGGCACACAGAGAGGAGGTTTTTGTCCTTCCTGCCTGTGATGGAGAGCAGTGGAGAATCTGATCTCCCTCCCCTCTCCTTCCCTCCACCCCTTTTCAACCACTACATATTCTGGCAGTTGTAACGGGGACTATATGAATACATTTGGGCCAGAAGTCGACCATAAACCCCCTCCTGCTCTGGTTAAATATCACTTTCATCCAACTTTTTTCTTTTTAAGCCACTTTCTGGTTAAACAGCCTAAACATCTTTTCCATCAAGAGACTCTTTCAGTGCCATTCTTTTGCTCCAGTGTGAGTCCAGCATCCTTGCAAGCTACTGCCAAAAGACACTTCTTAGTTTGTTATTCTTTTCTTTATATTTCATCAAGAACATTCACACATTTAAGAAGTTGAAACCATCAAATGACCATCAACCTTTATCAAAACTTCCCCCTCTACTCACATTGGAAGATTTAAACTCTTGGACGCATCCCAACATTTACCCATCGAGAGCTTCACTAGGTTTTTGGACCAACTGATTTAGGAATCCTTACAGCCCTACAGGTGTTTCTGTAAACACATTTTAACCCTCCGAACTAAATAAATTGACCCACAGCGCGTCTTTACGCCGACAGCCTGGGAAACCTGCTGCTTAACACGCCACCGCTCTCCCCCTTTGAAAAGAAAAGCTGTTGTGGTTTTGTGGTGGACTAGTAAAAATATAGAGGGGCCGTGGCAGAACATGGAATATGAGCCTCGCTGTGTTTCCATTGGGAAATGTATCGCCGAGCCTGGAGGGAGGCCGTTTGATGTCGGCCCCACGGCCCCTGCTGTCCCGGGACACCCCGTCATACTCTGACAGATGGTTGTTCCAGGCCTGAAGCCAGACAGCAACTATCAGCGCTGATGCACTCAGTGGTTTTTTTCCCCCTCAAGCAGAACAGATGTATTGAAAATTGGAGGGCGTGGGCATGAAATGTAATAATCAAAATGCTCCACCCTAAAGCAACAAAATCAGATATCCCCATAATGTTGACTTAATGTCTCTGGCTATAATGTGACTGGAGTTTAAGGACGTTTCAGAGGACTTACTGGAATATGTGGGATGTCTGGGATATGTGGATAAGAGCTGAAGAGTTAATTTAATAAATCTACAGAAAATGTAAGTGGTAATTCATTCTAAAGTAATCGTTCAGTCATTTTTCAAGCAAAAAGGTTGAAATATGTGACTGTAAATGAAAAATATTGAGCTGTGGGACTGGATTCAACTCGTGAGGTGAGAAAATAAGCGTTGGTTGCAACCTCAGTGTGGATTTTAACTTTCTACTCACTCACACGTACGTGTGTGTGTGTGTGGTACTTTGGTGGCTGACTTTGTTTGCTAGTGACAGAACATTTATTGTTAATGAGGCCTCTTTCTTTGTGGGGATTTTAACAGCTGTTACATGGGAAACCCATATTGTTTTTATGTAGAATTATTGTGCTGTTCCTGGAAAAGAAATTAGGCCAATTCAGTAAAGTTTGCGGGAAGAAGATTTTCAGGCTTCTCTTATGCCATATACAATATATACACACACGCACACACACACACACACACACACACACACACACACACACACACACACAGCAGAGATCATAGTGTGTTTTGGGTGGTATGAGGGCTTCCCCTTATTCAGGCATCCTTCCTGAGAAGTGTGTCTCAGTACTACAGTACCTTTTTGATGTGGTGTGTGTGAATGTGGGTAAGAGTGTGTGTGTGTGTGTGTGTGTGTGTGTGTGTGTGTGTTCAAGTAAATGTGTCTCAGCATCAATGTGTGTGTCACTGTGTAGATGCAGTCTTTTGTATCACAGTGTGTGTGAGGTCCTTCTGTACATTAAAACTCGTGACTAATCTCTGGTAGTGTGTCTGTCTTCTCTCAGCAGAAAGACATTTTGTATTACTTTCTTATGTTTGCGTATTTTCTTTTGCATGTCCAACTGCAGAAGTTGCCGATGTATAGTTGTCCTACTCCAGCAGTGCTGTTAGCTCTGCCTGTCAAAGATTACAGGGAGGTGTGTGAAATATCCCCAGTGTATGAATTTCACCCTGGGCTCATTTAAACATACTTAGTACACATTAGTGTGATGGTGGGGCCACTTCCCTGTAAGATAAGGCAGCCTGAAGACTAACCAGGAACCTAAAAGAACCACAGCCCTTGGTTTGGCCCTCTTCCTTGTGTTCATAGAGTGCCTTGGCTCCATTGTACAGGATAGAGGAATGTGGTGGCGGGCTGTGTAGCCAAGGTCTTGGCTACTTAGCTGACCCACTGACAGACACATTCCTCAGGCGGCCAGACTCAATATCAGCAAACTGTTTTCCTTTTAAAGGAATAGTTTGAGTTAAATGGGAAGATTGATATCACATCCAATTTAAAGCTACATCCAGGTGAGGGTTAGCTTAGCTTAGCACAAAGACTAGAAACAGGTGGAAACTGGCTCAGTCCAAAGGTCACAGAAATCCCCTCTAAAGCTCACTTATGGACATTTACCATTTCACATGTGCTTATTATTTGTTGCCTTTGGACAGAGCCACAGTCTTTATGCTAAGCTAACCCTCTTCTAGCTGTTACTGTACAGACATGAGAGTGGTATAGCAGGAAGTCCATTTCCCCAAATGGTGAGCTCTGCTTTTAAGTTTCCATTGCGGATTTCCCCCAGCAACAACATATGAAATAGATATTTTAGAAGTGCGTCAGTGGATATTTAAACATTTCATTTGAGAATGAATTACCAGCCTACGTTGTCGGCAGATTAATTGTTAAAAATAATCTACTGATGTGCTGTTAGGTCTTTGTGGTAGAGCTGAGTGTTACCAGTCCCCAGCAGGTTGTTCAGTACCAGACATTTATGCCAAACGACTTTCCTTCCATTAAAGTTGTCTCTTGATGCTAGTTATTCATAATGTACTGGTCCTCTGTTCTGAGTCACAGCAGCTCATGCATGAATATGTGCTGGTTGAAGTTTAACCACCAACATAAAGAGATCTCTTAATCCAGTGTGATGGGACATTACCGTTGTGTTAATCAATGTCAGAAGGAAAGGAGACTTGTTCTCTCAATTTAGGAACTTGTTTAAAATAATTATCAAACTAACAAAGGCCTTTTTAGTTCTAAATTAAAGTGGAGGTTGCTTACTGGTATTATGAACTGGAAATTGGACTGACCCACAGCTATGGAGAATAGAGGGTGGATTTTAAGCGTCTCCTCTTGGGAATGAATCAGAGTCTTTGTGACTGGGCTTACACTATGAATGAAGGGACATTTTCACGTGTCTAAAAACACTTAAACGTATAAATAAGTTAGTTGTTTACTGGCATGATTCATATTCATGCTTCTTCTCACTGAGTTGATTTGTCTTCGATATTTCCTGTTTTTCTGCCTTTATTCTTATTATTTCCTGCCATTTAAAGCCTGAAGCCAATCTTTGAGCTGATAATAACTCCTCAGTAGCTTACATTCAGTCTGTTGGGCCGTAATGGCTTTGATCTAAGGCAGCGATATGCTCGCCTGAGGGAGTGACATCAAAGAGCCAGGAAGACATCAGAGAGGCTTCTGCGAGAGTTTGACTCGCTCGCAGACATTCGGCTCATTCGTCCATCACTCGTGGATTTGGTAATAATGGAGAATCATCCAGTTGGCATGGTGGGATGGCTTCATCGGTTGGGAGGAAGTGACCAATAAAGGCCATTACGATAAGACCGGGGACGTTCCCTCAGGAGGTGCTCATTAAAACTCAATTATCAGCTGGGACTGAATCAACACCGTCTGCTGCACAGCTGGCCGCTCTGTACAGCAGCTGTCTTATCTCCAACAGTCCAGAAAGGAACAGAGTCAAATGGAAAACAAGTGGTTCAGCTCATTGTCAAAGTTTAATGCGACATTACTCCCTCAACTGAGCGATGTTTGCCTTTGTGATTAAAGAAAGAACATCCCTGACTGACCCAACACGCAGCAGCCAGGTTTTACTAAATAACAGATCATCCTATAGTTCAGGGGTTAAAGCTGACTAGTAATTATCGATTATATTTTGTCCTGTGATATTTGTACTGATTCGCCAGCCTTACGAGGCAGCTGGACTAACGGTTGATTTATGCCCCTAATATGGAATCATAACCCCTGTATGGTTTCTTATAGTTATTGTGTATTACAGAGCTCATCGTACAAGCCCGACCTCCATCTGTACGTTGCTAGGGTCAAGGCTGCTGTGTTGCCATGTAGCCGTAGGGTCTCACATGGTGCTGGTAGGTGGAAATACTGCTATAGATAGACTGGGCGTAGGTAGAAGGAATCTAGAGCTCGGCTGTCAGAGCAAAAGTGCAAAGGTAGGTGAGTGTGTGAGGTGGAGTGAAGTCCAGCACTCAGCCCTGTTCTGTGTTCACCAAAAAACAAATGAGGCCTGTAATGGAAGTGGTTGTGTTCAGGCTTTGTTACGGACTGTATGCAGGAGCAGCTGCAGGCCTGAGCTCTGAATAAAACACCAGGACCAAACTTATTGAACTACATCAACTTTATGTTTTTAACAAAGTAATGACCCCCCTAATAGATCACTCCATATGGAGCACTTTGGATACCATAAACTCTGAAGTGTGTGTGTGTGTGTGTGTGTGTGTGTGTGTGTGTGTGTGTCCTAGCAGAGTTACGTCAGGGGTCAGAAGTGCATCTTACAAGCAGATCAGGCGACACAATACATGGTGCAAATCCAACCGGTTCAAGTATCGCCCAGCGGCAGGAGGGGCGAGGGTGGGGGAGAAGTTGAAAAACAGGATGGGAAACTTCAGTGGAGGGAATTCTTTGTAAAACCACACCTTCCATTTCACTTTATTTACACCCCTGAGGTAATCTGAGGCCTAAATTGATTGGCAGCTGAATATTTCAAATAAGGTTAGAAAACAACAATAATTGCCTTTTCTTAAAGAGGTCAAGAGACGTTGGACATCACAAAGAATAAGGAAGCACATTCCTGCGTGCTGGTGTTTCTTTTCTGTCTTTTCATACTTTGTACCTCCTCCATGCCACCGTGTGAATGGACCAGATGCCTCGCTCTGTGTCGGCAGATGGAGGGATTGTTTCCCCAGTTTAATGAAGGGAGGCTGCTGGAGGCTTATCCCCGGTTACCTTGGTCATTGATATGCTCTTGAGGAGTCCACTGGCATTGTTTGGTGTCAATGGAAGGGACAGAGCCAAAGGCTGGGTGGCGGGCATCTTGACAGACTGCCTTTCAGTGATTGCGGACAATTGGGGGAACTGGAACGTTTTTAGGACCTCCATGCTGAGATAGGCAGGATAAACAAGGATGGGACGGGAGGCTAGACAGAGGACTTCATGAAATCCTAGTGGAAACATTAAGACGGTGTCATCAGCTAAACACACGATACTCATGAACAATAATTACCTGACAAAATTACACATATTGCACCTAAAGTTTAGTCACTTTTCAAGTATTTGGGTTAGCCTGTTCTGTTAGCATTCTTTCTTGTTTACACAGCATTGTGACTCACATCCTATGAGGTTCAGTGTTGTTGACCAAGACCTGGTCTGGTCCAATCACATGGTCTCTTGTGGGTGTTTTCTATTGACGCGGCGAGTCCAAATTCGCGGTAGTCTCCGATAAAAGGTCATCTGAGCTGATAATGACTGTATACGTGTTTATGAGAGCAGGAATTATTGTCTCTGTTTGGGTAGAGATGGAAATAAAATACATATGTTTTGGAACAGGGAGGTTTGTTGAAATCCTAATATTTTTACTGACTGGCTCCTTCATGTTGTGGTATAAAACTAGACTAAATGCTAAAAGTGGAATGCTTCACTACAACAAACAGAATATTATTTTCCATTTCTGTCCATTAAATCCATTTGTTTTGGCTGAAATCCACATCCGGCTGCTTATCAGCTGTCGCACATCAGGCAGAATAAATGAGGCTGTGAATCACTGATGGGAGGACAATGGTGATCTGTTTGGGTCATAAGTGGCTTTTAAAGTGGTTGACAAATAATGTGGTTGACCAACTTTTAAATCAAGAGTTTTGCTCTGAAATAAGATTTAGATTTTTGCTCAAATGATACAAAATATTTCAAAGCCTAATGCTTTGGCTTTCTACGGAAATCAGCGGTTAGCAGTAGATGGTAATTATGAGCTTTTAGGATCTCCACACTCTCTGTTAAAAGCTTCACTCGTCATGTGCTATTGTGCTTTTACTGTATAAGAAGTCAGTCCTTCCTCCAGGATGTTGGTGAGCCTTTTGTGGCCTCGCTCTGAACCACAGCGTGCTCTGCTTTAAAGCACGTACCCGGAGTTGGTGTCGCCCAGCCCGTGATTGTTGTCAACCCATATGACAGCGTGACTATTTCTCCTCTGAGATTGTATGTGGCAGTGGTCCTACGGGATGCTGATAGTGTTCTTGTAGCATTAAAGGAAGGAATCCTGGCTAAACTGTACATTTATTTTAATATTACTGAGAATAATTTCTTACAGGATGTTAATTCTAAAAAAAATAATCTAATCAGATTTTTTTTTTTAAACATTGCTTCTTCTCTGCCTACATGCTCAATTTAAGAGATTATGTAACATCACGCTGTGGTGTAGGAGTTTTTGTTTTATGATTACAATAAGAGCACATGAGTACAGTATCAGACTGGTTTTGGTCTAAGCATCCCTAATGATCTTAAAAATGAATTAGAATAATGTTAAAGTTGTAAAAACTTGTATTTGTAATACAAAATCCCCCAAGAATATTCCTTGCATGTCCTTTTTTAATGAGTTGACCAAAGTCCAGCAGGCAGCCTCTGAAGCAGGCTGATGGGACCGGCCCTCGTTCAGTAAAGCCACGATGTGGGAGCTGATCTGCATGTTGGTTACATAACCTCTGCTTTGTCTTCACCAGTCTGTGCCGGTTGGTGTAAAATGTGTAACACAGCACTTCCATCCAAAGTCTTGGAGCTGTTCTTACACACAGCTTTCTGTGACACGCTGACTTCCTGTTTGATCCTGCGCTCCGCTGTGGGTCTGCTGTTCCACATTACATTCTTGGATTGAGCTCGTGTTTGTCCACGCAGACTGGGACTTGGCCTGGATCCCATCCTGGCTTCGCTTCCTGGGAGAATATAGTAAAGATGGAATATCCCACTAAATCTGATTGTAAATTCAGTGGCAGCCATCATTACTAAAGCATAACAAGAATCCTCCTGCGTTTGATCTTTGTTCCTGTGCAGTCTGGCTGTATAAACCCGGCCTGTTGGGACAGGTCTCACTCAGCCTGTGAGACAGTACACTGTTGTTTCAGAGCACACCAGGCTGCAAATGGTGGAGTTTCTTTTAGCACGTCTCTCTAGGACACAAATGGATTTCTACATTTCACCATAGGGGGGTTTAAAGGTCAGGGGCAGCCAGGAGGAAGGGCTTTATTGACACTCCAGGACTCTGACGGGGAACATATTGGCCTTTCTGGCTGTTGAACCTGTTGTCTCTTGCTTATCAGACAAGCTCTGCGTGGAAGTCAAGGCAACAAGATGTAAGCTTTTCTCTAGCAGCGGTGTTTGCTTCCCCTGCCCACTTTATGCATCTGGAGTCAGTGTGCAGTAGGTGTCACTTAAAGCCCCTTTTCAGGCAAGGATACAAGGAAACACACACACAGAGGGCTGCGTAGGACAATTCTTTCTATTATCAATTCATCTGATCATTATTTTTACCATTACTTGTTGGGTAATCTCCATCTCGTTTTGTCCACAACCCAAAGATATTTATCATTCTGACAAAATGACTAAAAACGGTTAATCCATTATCAAAATAGTTCATACATTGTCGATTGATCCACTGTATGGAATATATTGTTTAATGGCTAAACAAAGAATGAATATTAACTTTGATGTAAAATTAGCTTTTCTTTTCATACTTTTTCCAAACATACTTTTCCCTGACATCACCTTTTTCCAACGGAGTGATTCAGGTAAAATAACAGACTGCTGTAATAGTGGCTGAAAGGAATGGATTTCCAGAGTAAAACGTACCCCAGGGAATGATGTAAAGTGTTCCTATATGAATATGACTCACGCTGGCACCCACAGTCACATGAATCCATATTATCATCTGAATGAGCGCAATTCCGGTAAAGTGACGCAGCGGGCTTGTTCCTGCACGCAGCAGCAGCAGACTTCCATCTGAATGGCAGCGAGGAAATGAAGAGCCAGTAGTCACCATTTTAAGGCTTAGGATTAGGTACACACACAGGATCACAGCTCCCCTGTGTCCATGTATACGGTTTAAATGGGGACTTAATGGAGCAGTGGTCCCCGACTACTTGTACCCCAGGGGTTACTCCTATGGTTGCCAGCGGTTCTGTGGAAAGATTGTGGAGTAGTATTTGAAAAATGCTGATTTGATTAAAGGATATATCCATATATTTGTGCTAAGGAGGAAAATAAACACAGAAATATGATCGTCTCTTATAGGAGTAATAATAAAGCATTTCTTTTGAAGACAGAATGGAAATGAATAAAGAGAGAATTTAAAAACAGAGTCTTCATCAGCCCACCTCGGTGCTGAGAGGAATCACAGTAAAATGGCCGCCCTTGTTTGAAGCCCTTGTGCAGTCACAATGGGGCCTTCCCTCCCCTCCTCCTGCTCATACGGGCTGCTCTTACAGGGAGAGGCAGAGGGATTACCTTCAAACACACAGCGTTACTATGCCAAGTATTTGAGAACACACACATATAATGGTCAGGGGCCCCGGGCAGGCTGAGCCACCAGCTAACCCTTAAAATGAAGACCCCCGCCATACGAGACTCAGATGGAAGTAATTATGAGGAGAACTCATGATGTCAGCAGAGCTGTGTGTGTGTGTGTGTGTGTGTGTGTGTGTGTGTCCAGGCGTGTTTCCAGTGTGATTTGTGGTCATCTTTTGTTCTCAGTTAACTGAACTTTCACTGAAAAAGACCTTGTTAAATGACAAATTACTGCAGACTAATGTTCTGTCGATCCATTCGTCTACAACTTGTTTCAGCTCTACGTTGATTAATTTACAGCCTGATGGGTTTAAAATGTTTTCCACAAGACGTAAAGGTATTCACTAGATTTAGATTGTATCCAGCCGGATTTAGAAGAGTGAAAGACGCAGTGTCATTGTCTCTACTTTGAAAACCAGAGCAGATTGGAGGAAACGGTGTGAAGAGCTGCTGTTTGTAGTTTTCTGGATGATTCAGTGTGGATGAGAAACATCAGAAAGACTTTAAGGCTTCTCAATGAGCTGCTCTGCAAGTTTAGGACTTGCTGTTCAGCTTTTCTCACCTCGTTTTACCTCCCCATCTCTCTGTATAGTGTGTGTGTGTGTGTGTGTGTGGCAGTGACAATTAGGCTGATGGAGGTGTGTGTCTTAATCCCATTCACACTGCTTACAGAGCAAATGGTCAATGACATTAAGTGTGCTAATGTGATTAAAGGAGGTGGATGTGTCTTCGTTATGTTAAGCTTCATGGTGATTAGAGACTGGATGTGCTTTAGTCCCCTTTCTGATGTGGGCCTGCAACCCATGATTATTTTAATTACTGCTTTATCTGCCAACTGTTAACCGCTGCATCACAAAGCCCGTAAAGACGTCTTTAAATTGTTTGCTTTGTTGGAAGCAACAAATGCTCCCAACTGGGAAACCTTTAAATTGTATAGCTGGAGAATGATTTCAGCTCTAAATAAGTCGTTTAATACGTAAAACTGGCACAAGATATTCTCTGGTTTCAAACATTCACTGCTTTTATATGTTTTAATGATTGAACTGAATGTTTGCTGATAGAGGCTTCTCTTTCGCAAACCTCTGTTTTTGTCTGTGTGTCTTCAGGATGGCAGGAAGAGACGTGGATGTGTGATTATATATCCTGTCTGTTAGCACGTTAACACACATTAATGTGACGTAGTGGACGGTTCCGGTGGGACTGTGGCTGAGGATTCAGGTTCAGAGCTTGGACTGAGTGTTTTTCTGCTCTGGCTCTGATCGTAGGTCTGAACACAGCAGAGACGCGTGTCTTGTCTGTGGTTTAGATCGTCCAGGTGATTCCTGGTTAGCTGTTATAAAATGGACTGTTGCTTGGAGGTGAATGATTCTAGCATCCTGGCTCTGTAACAACTATCTGATGCATTGCCACGAGGTTTGGAAGAGTTCTCCACGGTGCTCGGAGGATGGGTCCGAATGGTTCTGGTGATCCCTCTAACCCCTTCTGTCTCCGGTGTCCCAGCAGGTGAGGGAGACGGAGACATGGATGCCCATGAAGACCACACAGACGGCCGCCACGTCAACACAACGTGACAGCCTGGAGGCATCAGGAGACTCCCCGCACAGCTCAGACTTCGGCTTCACAGACGATGAAGATGACGAAGAATACTACGAGGAGGACGATGATAACTACGAAGACATCGACGAGTTCTACGATAACGATGACGAGGATGATCTGGAGTACGACGAGTCCTCTGGATCTGGTGACGGAGGTCGGTCTTTACCTTCGTAACATTTTAAATCTGCGTATTTTAATGAAAATCAGCTCTGAACTTTATATGAAACCGTTTTAAAGATGAAATAATAAATCTTTTTCTCTCCACAGCAACAACAGAGTCACCTGTAAGAGAGTCCAAGCCTTCAGTTAAGGTAAGACATTTCTAGATTGTGAGATTTGATTTCATCTTTAACCGTAGAGTAGTGGGGTGATGTACTTTGTGCGTACTGAGACGGCAGGATGGCGTTTTTTAAAATCCCTCTCTTCATCCTCAGCCTGATGTGAACGACAACAAGATCCCAGAGGTGGGGCGCCCCGACCAGCCGGCCGTCAACGAGGTGGAAATCGTCCAGAACAGCAACGAAATCCCCCTGCTGAAGAAGGAGCCCGAGCCCGGCGAGGAGCTGCCGTCCAACGTCCTCATGTCACACGCCAGCGATGAGAGCATCTTTAACAAGACGGAGGTCCTCGCAGGTCAGTAGACGTCACGGGGGTGTTAGCTGATGTGCTAATGTTTAATCTCGTCTATAAAAACCTTTTTAAATGTACTCGTTTGTTGGTTTCTTCCAGCTCTGATCACGGGCGGCGCCGTCGGCCTGATGTTCGCCGTTCTCCTCATCCTCCTCCTCATCTACCGCATGAAGAAGAAGGACGAGGGAAGCTACGATTTGGGGAAGAAGCCCATCTACAAGAAAGCCCCCACCACAGAGATCTACGCATAGACCCTGACCTCCACCTCCTCCTCCACCCCCCCCCCCCCCCC
>JAGRRF010009292.1:29615002-29627167 GCA_019097615.1 Morone chrysops
ATACACCTTACATACATACACCACTACATTCATCTGGCAGTTAGTTTTCAGGTCGTAGCACTTTTTTACAATAATACATTGTACATGGAGTAATCATCCAAAAGTCTATTAACTAAAATAATATAACACTATTGAGTACTTTCACTTATGTAACATTTTGAATGCAGGTCCTTTACTCGAGTATTTCTACAGTGCAGTGTCTGAATCAGACCAGTCTGAGGAGCAGACAGAGAAATCTTTGCGGTGGACTTGAGTTGTTTGTTCAGGCTCTGCAGAGCCAACACCAAACACAGGACACAGGCGGAGGGTAAAGTGCGATACTGAAACTGAATATATATTTTGAGTCCAGCTCCACAGGGTGAGTACGTCAGCTGCTGTGGGATGCTGAGCGAGAACCGTGTACGTGCTTCCCTGCAGGTGCTCAGAAAGGTTCTGTTTGCTTATCCGTGTGTGTGTGTGTGTGCAAACATTTATTAATAACTACTACTGGGACAAAAATTGGGTCTGGTTAGGGTTAAATGTGGGGTAAGTGATTCCAGTCCGTACATATAACTCTTATTCTTATTTTCTATTCTATTTTTATTTACTGTGTATGTTCTTATCAGTTGTATTGTGTTGTATCTTATCTGACACTTCTGTTTGAATTCAGGGAATATCTCCTCACTGTCCGCCAGCTTTCCGCTCTCCTTGTTGTGAGCAGTTTCATGTAGGAACTATTTTCTTTCTATGTATCACTGCGCCGAAGGAAGCGTGCATCTGCCCATGAACGAGAGGGTTGTGACAGGAAGTAAACACTAACAGCTCCTCAGCTGAGCTTCAACATTAGCTAGCTCACCTAGCACCACTGAGATAGAGAACGTTCAGCAACGGTTGGCGGGTGTAGTTCGGTAGAAAGAAAATAGTTCCTCCATGAAACTGTTCACAACAACACAGATTATCTTGAGTTTAATTTCACAAGCCAAATGCTATCTGGATCCATTATATTGGAGAGAAGGTCGACTTCTCTGCAGCCAATATCTCCAAAACTCAGCAACTAATGTGGATGGATAAACAGCCGTGCAGGTCTCTTTGGGTCAGTGGGATTCATCCTCTGGGGACCTCCAGTGACCACCGTTCATCCAGTAGATGGTCAACATCCACAGAGCAACATACAGTCAACACATTCTTTCCTTATCTTGGTTTGTTTTGACAATCTTTGGCTAACATTACTCACATGTGCTCACATACACACCTTCACACACGATCCCTCACACACATTTGTGGGAATTTCCAAAACGTGTTGCACCAGGCAGAATGTTTTTTCTATGAACTCTTCTGTCATTTCTCTTTTATCCACGGAGCATCTCCACCTCTGTGTCTGTTTATCAGCCTCTCAGTCTATCATCGGCTGCTTGTTGCTTTTATAGAGAAGGAAATACAGTTCAGCATGCAGTATAAAATTATAAAAGCAACCTGCACCAAATGAAATGTATTGTTTGTTTTAAGGACTAAACCACACTCTATATTAAAGGACTGCTCAAACCAGCTTTAAACTTGTATTTAAATCAGTTCATCTTAATGCAATTGCTGCGATCAAACTTCACTTGTTAAAGTTAAACTTTGGTTAATATGCAAATGTACGCTGTTAACCAATAACAAACAGGAGACGCTATCGTAGCTTATTAGCTTCTGTCAGAGTATAATTGACTGTATGTATGTTCCTGAGGTGGAGTCATACAGTGGAAGTAAGTGAGCTTAATAAGTGCACAATTTCCACTCATGTTAAAATATGTTCGACGTGTGCAGACGTGTCCTCGCCTCCGTTCGAACCATGTCACAGTGGACACAAACATCTGTTTGACACAAACATCTGTTTGTGTCCACTATTTGCATCAAATTCAGTGTAAACACACCCTCCACCACTCTATTCTCTCGTTTTCTCTCTCTCTCTACTTCTCTCTATATATTTGACTTCTTTTGCAGAACTGGAAGTTCCTTTGGCGATCAGACAAGTTCAGCCACGTCGGATGTTCTTCCATTTTAACCTCTGTGACATCGACGTCACTTCAAAGTGCTCAGCATGCATCGATTTGACTGTTTCCTTCTGATGATTTGCATCCGCACCAACCATCCCTCTTCCTGCTCCTCTAATTTGAATCTTAGGAAGAAATAAAAGGAAGTAGATGTGTTAGTGTACATCCAGTTAAAGCTAATTTGCTGTTCTCTTTCGACCACATTTCTCTGAATAGGAAACGCTGAGGTTGTCACGCGGTTGTTATCGCATCATCGTGTTCAAATTTGCATCTGTATATTCCCAATAAAGTCCACTGTGAAGTGTTTCTATTATGAGCTCTTCCTCATGTATAGAGGTGAAACAGCCTTCCACCTCAAATGAGAATCCTCATTAAAGCTCCGTGTGTAACATTTAGGAGGCTGTACTGGCTCTATATTCATAGGTTTATTAGTGTATAATCACCTAGAAATAACAACTGTTATGTTTTTGTTACCTTAGAATGAGCAAGGTCACCTCAGGTCACCTTCCACGTAGTCCACCATGTTAAACCAGCATGTTTCTAAAGTAGCCCACGACACTCAAACCAAACACTGGCTCTAGATAGGGCCGTTTGACACGTTTTTTTGCATGTTTTGCGGCCACTATAGTTTCTCCTTTGCAGTTTTAACACATTGAGGATTCAACTCTACTTCCATGTACTAAACATCTGTACCTGACACATCTGTTTCACATTACAGGCTCATTAAAATAACATAATTATTATTATGGCTGAATTAAGGGTGACGTTATTTCCCCCCAATGAAAAATATTTTAGTCGTCACATTTTGAGATAACCCTCCACGTGAAACAAACATTTTAAGAAAGCAGAAATCATGTTCATGACATTTTTAGTGCTTGGTTTGATGTAATCGTTTTTTAAAAGTGTCTTTACACAACTGTGGAATGAGACCCCTTCACAAAGCACATCACACAGACACGGAGGAAGTCGGGGGTCTTAAATCTGTCAACACCCTCACAAAGGTCAGAGGTCAGGTGACGAGGGATTACAGGAAATTAGGCTGTGTTTGTGTGTGTGTGTGTGTGCGTGTGTGTGTGTTTGCAGGCTGATGGATAAGCGTGTGTATGTTTATATACATGACTCGATCACTGCCCCGTAACATCAACATTCATTCTAAAGCCCTTAGATCTCCATTTATCTTCATTTTCTGCTCTTTATTCCCTCTCACTGTCTGTGTTTTGTTGACTTTGGCTTGTTTGCGTTGTTTGGGGTCCAAGAGCAGTTCTCTATATAAAGACACAGAGTCACATGGTGTCTCTCTCCTTCTGTCTGTGTTGTATCGCAGCCTCTCTTTGATTTGTTTCCATAGCCGGTCTGCTCCGACTGAAACTGCTGTTTTTATCATCTATGTCGGTGAATTAAGGATTTATTTCCACCAAACCAGAGTTGGTGATTGTTGGAACTACTGAAGAAAGACTCACAAGGTCTGCTTAGTCAAAGTATTGGTTTTCTCAATGGAGTCTGGTCGGACGTAGCGCTCATTGTTTTGGTCTGAGGCTTTAAAACACAATAGGTAGAAAAGTAGTGTGAAGTACAGAAATTACTTTTGAAACATTGTTATCACACCAAATTAGGAATAATTTAATGTTTTTTTATAGTAAAATACAGGGCACAAAAGTCTTTACTTGGGTTTCCACACAGGTATTCAGTCCAAGCCGGCTGAGACTAAGTACACGGAAGTAAGGTCTAAATAACACTAGGAATACACATCGAACTGACTGAGCAGACAACAGGGGAGCACAAAGACATAATCCACAGGGGAGGGAGGCTAATGAGGGACAGGTGAAACTAACCGGGGCAGGGTAGGCAATCACTGGCGGGAAACACACAAAGCAGGAAGTGGGGAGACAAAGTTAAACACTGAAATGAAACAGGAAACAAGGATAAAACATCCTTACGATAATCAGGGGACTGGGACTGAACACAGTATGTTCTCCTACAGAGTGATGTTACAGTTGGGGTCAGTTACACTCCTCTGTTACTCTGTTTGAGGAACTGCAGCGTTTGGCACTTCCACACTGGCTTCATTTTTTAGCCACAGATGTTCCCGCTTATTAGATTTATCAGCATTTACACTCAAGTTTCTTGAGCATGAATGGGCTTATGCATAGATATCTATTATATTTACCATTTTTTAACTGCTGGGATCTCTGATTATCTGGAAGTTTGCTACTGAAACTGATTGTTCCTTATGTTGGTAATTCCAGTTAAAAGTCATGTTTATCAGCAAAAAGTATGATTGAAGTTTAAATTTGTCCAATACTTTAGTTTATGATCAAATAACAAATGCTTTTATTGCTAATTAGCAAACGTTAGCATGCAAACATGCTAAACTATGGTGCTGAAGATGGTAAGAATAATATCTGGTTACAGTCTCACAGGACTGCTAACATGGCTGAAAACTCTTAGTGTTGTTTTTATTAGAGTCCAGCTGCTTGTTGCTGGATATTAGACAGACATTGAGACTGAACCATACAGTGAAAACAAAACAAAGAGCTAAAAGAGGCTAAAAAGATTTGTAGTATTGCAGCGTCGGGTGATTATTCACTGTGCATGACCCGCTTTCACATTACTCATCTGAGTCATTGTTGGCATAAAAAGTTCTAAAGATCACTCATTTGGCAAATGCTAACACAGTGTATATTAATGTGTTAGCATGGAGACACAGCTACTGTCTGTCTTTCTCTCTGTCTTGCTTTCTTTCCCTCTCTGTGCCTCATCCTCTCTCTCCCCGTCATAGGCCACCTTTTGTCTCCATGCAAAAACTCAAATTCCTCCCAGCCTCTGCCCACAGTTACACACACACACACACACACACACGCATTCCTTTGCCCAGCAACAATGAGGTCTTTGTGTTGCACACCGCCCATGTTTTCATTTCATTTTTTATTGCTTTTGAACTCCTCGCATGGAGAATTTAATCATCTCTCTGCTGGTTCCTGAGGTTGGTTTTGAAAAGAATTTTTTTTGTTCGACAGCTGGTAGTCAGGGAGGCCGGCAGCTGCAGTGTGTGTTCCCATAATGCACACACAGACACACACCCACATCAGCCAAGGACAAAAGGACTACATGCTTTCAAAGGTACCTGACTTTACTTGTGTTTTTGTTTCACTTCTTATCTGTTCAAAACCAAAAGGTTGCTGGCTTTGAAAACTTGAAGCTGGACAGGCTGTCGGCAGCGAGAGCAAACAAAGAACTAAAGCTTTGTTGAGGAAGTGAATGTAAAAATAAAATAACTGCTATTACTGCTTTCTTTCTGAGAGTTAGATCAGAAGTTTGACTGACCACCTTCATGTCTGTAAATTAGATGTGCCAGGAGCCAGCATTATCCTAGCTTAGCATAGCCTGGCTCATCGCAAACCTCTAAAGTTCAACAGGCAACAGGTTTTATCCCCTTTGTTGTACTCGAATATAAACTGATGTGTCAAATTCATAATTTGTGGTTTTTCAGAGATGCAGCGCTTCCTCTGGTTGCCTGGCAACCTCACTGCGATGACGAGATTCCAGGAAGACACTTCGTCCGGCTGTCGCTCACCAAGAAAAGCAACTTGTTTAGTGGCGTGGTTCTGTTGAAAGATGGATTGGCAAGATATTTGGCACAGATATTATATTCTCCAGAGGAAGAATGATACTCTGACTCTTCCTCTAGAGCCTCAAGCAGGTCATAAATATTCACATATTATTATTTTATCACATCTTTAGTTTCTTTTTCTCACTTGTAGATATGCTGGAATTATGTGCTCCTCGTATGGTCCCATTTCCAGACTTCCTCCGATGTTGGTGTGTTCATGAGCTTTAGGTTCTAATAATAATGACATTGTTGCTGTACCAGTACATTCCCTAAAACCATGACAATATTGCTTGTTATCAGAATTAAGGCTGATAAATTACTTTTCAACAACATGGCTCAATGCTCCATATAAAGTTAACCTTGTCAGAACAGTCTGTTTATTATTTGTCTCTGATTCTGCAGTAATAACTGTATTAAATCTATCATAGGAGCAGAGAACAAAGTCGAGTACTCTGATGACAGGACCAGTGTAAAGCATTTAAAATTTTAGCATCTCTTTTAGAGACGAGTGCTCGGCCAGTTTACCCAGTTTCTGAGGATGCCTGTGTGACTGGGAGCTGCTGCTTCGCCTCGCCTCCGGCTGCATCCTTCTCAGTGACAGACCTTTATGGTCCGCAGCCTTTGAACTTCTCTGCTGAAGAACTCCAAGTATGAATGCAGTAACTTTCCCTGAGGCCATTTCACGAAGTATGGTTACTTAAGTACTGACCTTATTTCTATTTTATGCTACTTTATAATTCTACATACAATTCTATACACTACTATACGCACATATTGTACTTTTTCCTCTTTGGTAACATTATTAGGGCCTATTGTTACTTTAACTGATACAGATTAATAATACAGAATATAAATTAACAAGATATAAGATATGTTGCTACCCATCGATATATAAAGTAGTTCAAATTTTCTCCATCTTTACCAGCTGCAACATTAAAGGACGCTTACTCATTAATGCACCATGCAACATTTTTCACTGATGAATAACAAAACATAAGATTTCACCTCTGGATCATACACTTTGCATATCAGACTCACTGAACCTGAGTGAACTTCACCTCCCTATTAAAGTTTTATCTGAGCTGATCAAAACTGTTATTTTATGTTTTGCACAAGAAGTTACAGTGTATTGATGTTTCTCATTCCTTACAAGATAATGATTTACGTCCAAGCACCAAGGTCACGTCGATGTATTTGGGAACAATGAGCACTTGTTAATGAGTCATCTTTGTAACACAACTGCTACAGTTTGGTATGAATTCTCATCTAGCACCATCATTACGTCACCATTTTAACAACATGAGCATGTTAGTGTTGTCACTGTGAGCATTGTAGCATGCTGATGTTAGCATTTAGCTCAAAGACTCTTAATCCAGAAGACAACAATGAGACTCCGAACAGGCGAGCAGCCAAAACAGAGACACCTTGACACGTTCCCCGAGTTTGTAAAGCGGCTTAACTGGATTAAAGGGATACGGTAACGACCTGCATGTCTCTACATACTGTGTGTGTGTGTGTGTGTGTGTGTGTGTATGTGTGTGTGTGAGCGTTGGACAATGAAAGTGTGCACTGTATGTGTGTGTGTGAGATTGAGATGTGATTATGGGTTTATGGGTTTATGTGTCAATCTGTGTGTGCATCAGTGGTGGAATGAAACCGGTACACCTACTCAAGTACTGTACTGAAGGACAGTTTTAAAGTACTTTTCTTGAGTATTTATATTTCATGCTACTTTACACTTCTACTTAGTTACATTCCTCTACTGGTCATGCAATATATATATATTATTAAATGGGCCATACTGTATAATGAGTAAAGTGACTTTTGGTATTATAAATACATTTTGATGCTAAAACTTTTGATTAATTTTGAATGCAGGACTTTTTACACTTTGATCACTACTTTTAATGAAGTAAAGGAGTATTTATTCCACAATGTATGTGTGTGTGTGTGTGTGTGTGTGTGTGTGTGTGTGTGTGTGTGTGTGTGAGAAAGAGTGAGGGAGAGTCGTTGCCGTGGGAACAACACAGCAAGTCTCTTTAACTTCATAATGGTGGAAAGAATGACAAAGCGTCTGCAATAACACTATTATAGAGTCTACAATAACAGTGAGAGCAGCACTGTTAGCCTCCTGTTACACCTGAGTGACTCTCCACCTGCTCCTCTCCCTTTTTACACGTTTCCACCGTGTTTTCCATGTCGTCATATTGATACTTGCCATTTTTAATAAGAGAGCAACCAGTAATGATGAAGAGTTGAAGAGCCTGAAGAGTTGCTCTTCCAAATGAACTCGACAGCCATGTTGGAATTATTCTTTCCCCATATTATGTATTCGAGTCAAGCCAAGTTAAATTTTAATTCTGTTGCCCAAAATCATAAATTTGTCTCAGGGAGCTTTTACAGTACAATCTGTACTGTGTGGCGGACTCAGCCTAAAGTTAAAACAAATAAAAGAGGGAACCAGTGATGCATTTATGGTGAAACAGTTCAATCTGGGGCGCCAAAGAGGGCAGTTTTGCAGCGTCTTTTATCAATCATGGGGGCACCAGGAGTGTGATCGCCCTACTGTGCAGACTTTAGAGACATTTTAGAATCTATTCCTATTGGATAAAATGAGTAAACCGTCCTGACTAGTGACTAAATAAAGTAATGGCTGTATCTCAAAAGCTACAAGGCGTCATATCAAATGCTTGCCTGCTCAAATTCAATAATATGCTTTGATCCAGTATATCAGATGTTTAGTATCTCAAATGAATGATTAACTTTAAAAGATAATCACATTTGTCTACTACTTGAGGAATGAAATTAAATATGCCAAATCATACATTTTGATTTAGTCATGTGTAGCCACGTGACTTAACATACTTGATATAGTTCTCAGTCGTTAATGGGTTAATCATGAAGGTACTTCTGTATTATTGGTTGTATTAATTTGTGACACTGTCCACTATTCAAGTAACTTTATTTGACATTTGCACAGGTACAAAAACATTTATTCTTAAAGGGTTCAGTCATTAGAGGAGGAAAAATAAACAAGGTTGAAAAGAATACAGAATATAAAATATATTTGTCATGAATTTGTGGATGTTGTTGATGCCATTAATTTACTTAATATCACAGCCGATACATTGTCTCTTATATAAAAGCATTCCTAAGGAAGTTCTCTTTTATTTACTAATTAGATTCACTTAATTAATTTGAGTTTGGTTTAAAGTCTCCTCCTCAAGCTGCAGCTGCTCTGTTGAATCTGGCGAAGCAACCTGAATATTTTCTGTCACATCTCGTTCTTCACACATTGTCCACTTTTGTTTCAAACACCCTTTCCCATAACTGTCCCTTCTTCCACTTTGCGTGGATCGCAGCTTTTTCTTTTCTTAAAAGTGAGTCACTGACTAATGGGAGGTGGAGGGAGGTGGAGGGAGGTGGAGGGAGGGAGGGAGGGAGGTTGTTGAATGGGTGAACGTCACACCCACCTGAACTTTGGACTTGCTCACCCCACACACTCACTCCGTCTTCCCTCTTCAGCTTTTTTCTCCAAAGTGCAAAACTAACAAACATATGAAACAAAACAGTACATGGGGGAATTGTATAATATATTATAATATAACTTATGTAACAGCTTTGGGTTGTCATAGGGAAACAAAATAGTTAATTTTTCTAAATATTGTTTTTTAATTAACAACTTGCACACAGTGAAGGGACAGAAAAACTCACTGAACACATAATGACAAACATCCAAATTATAAGATGGTCAAGTTAAACCAAATGACACACAGTGAACCCTTCATGAGTCCTTCAGGCTCCGTATGGGTCAGTTGGTGATTCAGCCTTGATTAAGATACAAATTTTCAGCAGCACAAGGACATAAAGATAAACAGAAGAAAATAGAAATATACAAAAATAAATCAGAAACTATACAAGACTAATAAAACTCAAAATTATAAGACAAGCAGTACACACAGTACCCATGACCAGAGTTATATGTAAACAAACAAACAAACAAACAAAGACTGCAATAATAATTAATTTCACTATAAATAAATCTGCCGATTATTTGCTTAAATAATCGTTTCTTCTGCAGAATGACGTCTGACAACTAATCAATTATTTTGACTGAATAATCAGTTAATCGACTAACTGTTCCAGCTCTCCTTGAATCTACATATCAGATGTACTTCAGCTGCCCTCTGGTGTGACATCAGTTGAATGTTGCCAGGGACAACGCTGTCCTCGCCTCGTTTTTCTTCCCACCGCAGCAGCAGCAGCAGGGAGCCGATCACTTCCTGTTATTAAGTCTGACTGAGGGTCAGGGGTTAAGGGTGAGAGGTGGGAGACAGATGCAGTGTTGACAAGAAGGAGGGGACGAAAGGAGAGACAGGGAGAGAGAAGGTCTATTTACCGGCTGTGCATCCATGTGTGTGAGCAGAGAAAGACATGAGAGGAGGAATTATTGAGGAATGACTGGAATTTCCTCTCTCTATCTCGCTCTCCCTCTCTCTCTCTTTCTTTTTCTATCAGAAAACAATGAACACTTTGCTCTGTGTGTATTTGTCAGACATTGTGATGTTGAAGTTGAAGTTGTGTGTGTGAAGAAAATGTGTGTAATCGCTACAGCTGCCATCGCTCGCAGGTCCAGCTACTGAGAGGACCCCAGAAATAAGTGATTCATGTCTGAAGATACCACTCAAAATTGGTTGTAATTGAATACTGTGCTCAAGAGATATGGCAGGGTTTTATTAATGGCCACTTGGGGCGCTAATGTAGGTAGAATTGTATGAAATGTTACACACACACATGCAAAGTGGCTCACAAAGATTCACAAATTTGGTTGCAATTCAATTCAGCATTGAATTCTTAGGGCAACACCTTCAAAAGTTTGGTAACCAATTACAGACAAATTATATAGTATTGTTTTCTATTATATGAATCAAATAGATGGCACAGACCTCTGCCCTGTATCTACAGCATAGCCCTCTGCCCTGTATCTACAGTATTGACATATGCCCTGTAACTACAGCATTGACTTGTGCCCTGTATCTACAATACAAATCTCAAAAAGCTTGTAAAGTTCTTATTTTTTAATGAACTTCCTCACACATGGGGCAGGCCGTATAGCCTTACATGGTATAATGGGGGTGTTAGTTATGCAAATGTTCAGTTCTCATGAGTGCGTGGTTCATTATGCACAGGTTGCATTCTTTATTTTTACACATGTGACTTACACAGGAATCTGAAGTTAGGAGTGTTTGCTGAATCTGATGTTCCACACTCATACGAGCCCACCATATGAAAAAAATTTATAGAATAGAAGTTAGGATAAGCAGATATTGCAGCAATCACTCTGCTGTGTACGTTCCTTTCTCTCTTTCTCTCTCTCTCTATCCCTCTTTCTCCACAAAAACTATAAGTCAGTAAAGCCTTAAATTGAATCATTGTGAGTCTGCATTTTGGTTCTGTTCCGGTTCCTCATATGAGAGTGACTCCTCTGTGAAAGTTTCACCTGTGAGCTGGTTTGCAGTAATAAACATCATATTATCGTTCACTGAGGAGCTCAAGCCTCCTGTTCAGCCCGTTGAAAAACAATGTGGACGTGTTACACCTCTTGTATTGTTCTCCAAATCAGCCTGAGCTCCAGGAGGATCATATTACATGATGATGTGACCTGCCAAGCAAAGTACAATGAAACTGTACATACACACACACACACACACACACACACACACACACACACACACAACTATATCAGTCTCACCAAAGCTACAACATATATGAAGACACATGTTTGTTCTGTTGTTAGCTGGTAAACATGTTGTGAAAGGACAACATGGGTCACTCTACAAAGTTGTGGAAAGTAACTATACATTTACTTGGTTACTATTGTTCATTGTCTTTGCTGGAACATTCAAAGAAGCCAAAGAACTTTAAGCATTAAACTGAAACATGACAGCCAAGAAAAGTAATATATTTTATTGTGCTGATAAAAAACAGAAATTCATGTATAATCACCTGAATATAGGAATCATTGTTACCTTAGAATGAGACATTTTTATCTACAGAGGAAGCAGGTCCATTTACAGACATTAACAGACAATAAAAAGAATGTAAAATAATGTTTGTTGGATCTGAACATTGAATTGCCGCTCAAACATGCAGTTATTAATAAATAGTTTTTTGGTTTTTTTGTATTTGGATTCATCAGCTTTCACAAAGGAGTTACTGGTATTTGTTGCACCACTATCCATAACAAAGAAAAAAGGCTAAATGATCTAAACATACAGAAAGAAACATGCTCATCAGGTTGGATTCAGTGACTTTCACTTAAATAAACGTCATCAAGAATCATCCTCTTAATCTCTAACTGCTTTGTTCCACTGTCACACTGACCTTCACTGGCAATATCTTCAGAGGGACTTTATCCAAAGTGATAATGAATGGAAACAACCTCTCAGTGAAAGTGTGTGTGAAGGTGTGTACGTGTGTATTAGTATCAGGATCAGAGAACGACAGCTTTCCTCTGTTCCAGTCCAGATTCACTCTGATCCT
>JAGRRF010009292.1:29627874-29641196 GCA_019097615.1 Morone chrysops
ATATCTCTCTGCTCAGAGCCTCCATCTTGTCCTTCATCATCTGACTCTTCTGATCCTCTTCCTCCCTCAGTGCAGCCAGCCTGGCCTCCTCTTCCTCTTTTAGAAACTGGTGAAGCTTCTTAAACTGTTTTTTAATCTGCTTCTTTGTGTGTCGGGCCTGGACCTTCATGTGTTCTGCTGTTTGATCAAACTGCACTTTAACTTGTTTTAAAATCTTTAAAATCTCCTTTGAGGGCTGCAGAGTTTCCTGAAGTTCCTTCTTGGGTTGTTGTGCAGCTTCATTGATGGGTTTGAATCTGTGGTTGGTGTGTTTTTCTGAATCTCTGCAGACGACACACACTGGCTGCTGGTGGTCCAGACAGAAGAGTTTGAGTTTCTCAGAGTGCAAACAGTCTTTACAGAAGCTGTGGTTACATGACAGAACAACAGGATTTCTAAAGATCTCAAAACAGACTGGACAACAGAGATCCTCCTCTGATGTGGAAGCCATTTTGTCTCTAAGTAACACTGAAAACACAGCAGGCAGAAATTACTATCAGTCACCGCTCCCCTCAATCCCCCATTAACTTCACTGAAATTTGAATGATAAACTGTTTCCTGGTTTGTCACGTGAGTGGTGGAGCTTTGTCAGACTTCCTCTGCTAAATGCTGTTGCTTCACAGGGATGTGTTTCATTCCTAAGTATTGACACATTCTTGGACATGTACACTGCACACTGATAGTGTGCAACTGGCTTTTGCTATACTTGTTTCCCAAACTAGTTTGAATGTAGACTCAATGTGAAGTTAAAAAGGAGGTCAAATATAACTTTGTAAAATCCTGGGAATATTCCAGTAATGGGGGACCATAGGACATCAAGGGAGAAGGCTGAAGTGCAATATTGTTGGAGAGGGGTAGTATATACTGTAAGGGGCAATACTGATTGAATCACATGGCATAACGTAGAAGTAAAGGTAACATTGGAATGTGTATCATGGAATATCATGGAAAAGGGGGTACCGTGGAATGGTGTGGGTAGTGTGTAACATACCATAAACTGGGTGCCTGAAATATTATTTAAGTAAATTGCACCATGGAACACTTTAGGCATGGGGTATCATGTACTGTGAGAGGTATATTGTGGTTAACAGTTACGATGGAATGGGTAGCATGTAATACTGTATGTGAGGGGTATCATGTATGGATTAGGCGATTGGAAATTGCAATTGATACATCGGCTGTTTGTGGCAAACAAACTGGAACACGCAGTAGTTGTTGCAGTCATGACCAACACCAGAGTGTATCAAGACACTGACAAGACAAATACTTCGAGAGGTTGACACCAGGTCATGACCTGAGCAAGGCAGGGCACGACTAAGTCAAGACCAGGACCAGAGCAGTGTGAATTTTATTTTAAGGGATTTTGTCCAATGTCAAAATAAAAAAATCAGACAATGCACGGACCTTTTCGTGATATCCCCACAGTTGTGGTTTTATCTGAGACCGAGACAAGGCAGAGAGAAATTCCAGCTGATTCTGAGACCAGTCTCTAGACCAAGGCAGATCACAAGTATTACAACACTACTGACCATAACCACAATCTTTCCCTAACCATAAACATACTATTGTTGCCATGTGTAGATATTGTGGAGAGAAAGTATTTTTAAAACATAACTTTGAAACTGGACTCCTGTCTATAGGGTTGCTTTGTATTTAGCTGCTAACACTGCTTGGTTGAGGCTGCACTATAGCTCAAAGCACTGTAACTTAACAAACCACATACAAACAACAGAACAGGTCAATTGCCAATGAAAGCCAAAGCAACATATATGACCAGTGGAGAGTACCAGCGACAGGTGTAGACTTAAGAATGTTACCTACAGAAATTCATGCTTCTTGCCATTGTTTGTGCCTCATGGAGTTTTTGAAGTCACCTGTCCATAAGTGATTAAAAAATCTGCAATGAAATGTCAAGGCCACCTGCCCAAGACCCAAGATCTAAAATTACACATTCAACCTCTAGTCTTCAATCATAAATAGGTAATTTTATTTTTCTTTGTTTTCTAGTTCTTCCACCTTTCATTAGTTCTGATTTCAGTCTGTGTCAAACCAGAGTGTTGATTTCTATAAATAAATCTGACTGGACAACAAAACCTCAGAGAGGAAAGATTCTGAGATGTGTTTGACAGGCTGTGGAAGAAGAATTAGACTTTTGGGGCTTTTCTGTATGGGTCAGGCTAAATCAGCTCCATGTGTGTTTGAAGGTACAGTAAATCCAGCACCGTGCCCCCGGGTACATTTTAGGGAGGGTGAGATAAGCTGACTAAAGGCAGGAGTCCCCACCCTCAGGGGAGACATCAAGAGGTAAAGTCAGCATACTTTATGTATGGAGTCAAAGTAATATGATTCCCTTTCTTTCACTCCCTCCCTCCCATTGTGTATAGTATGTGTGAACATGTGTAATAATATAACTGTCAGACTTTAAATATGTATTTTTCTGCAAATGTTTATGTGCTGTTAGGACATAAATGTGATTGTATGTTTACATTTTGTTATTTCAACTTGTGCATGTGTAAATGTGTGTACACATACTAACACGTGTTTATGCCGTGAGGAGTTGAGTCCATTATAAAAGCTCAGTCCAGTTCTGCAGCACTCCTCACTTCCTTTATTGGCTTAACCAGTTGGATGGTGTCCCATTAACCAACTGTCTCTCTCACTATTGCTGTGGGTGGGGGCATTAAAGCAGACATTTAAGCTAAATGAATTGCATTAACCAACTGGACAACGATAAGCTTTTGGGATTGTGTCAGTCTGTGTGTTTCGAATCCTTTTCCATGACAGTGTGTATGTGTTCTTGCATGTAAGTCAATTAATAATAATGAATAATGTCTGAATTATTTTTACAAACAGTTTATCCATTACTTCTATACAGCATCTCAACATCTTGCCTTGGTTGGCAAGCACAGATTTAGCTTTTGGTCAGGTACAATGGTACCAAACCTTGCGGCAGCTTTTATGTGCACTTTCAAGCTGCAAATCAAAATAAACACAGCTGGAAATCTGAAAAAAATCGAAATATTGCAAAACGTTACATTCCACCCCTGGCTATAGCATTTCATGGGAGGGAATTATACTGGAAAAAAAATGAAAAATGTCCGCCTGCTCTCTGTAATTCAGCATGTATTTGTTTGAGTTGGAGCTTAAGACCAAAAGCAACCGTGAGAGGATGAGAATTAACCCAAACCCCCGAACCTCTGCACCCCCACACCATGCAAACCAAACCCATCAAAGAGCCTGTTCAAGCCATCCTCAAGCCTGTGCAAATATCTACCAGCGCCAGAGAGAAAATCCAGCCGCAGCAACAGGAAGTGGCTGCAGACTCTGGTGACGTGTTAAGAGACCTTTCCCCATTTTCCCCTCAATGCAGCGAATTCCTTTAAACTGGGTCAAACTGTGTGGTTGTCTCAGTGTGTGTTCTGTTTATGTGTGTGATCAGTGTGATTTTAGTCTGCTGTATTGATATTCAACTCTACTGTACTTAAAGGATAACTTCTGTATTTTTTAACCTGGACCTTATTTTCCCGTGTTTTTGTGTCAAAGTGACTAGTTTTGAATTTGGCCCAGTATATACCTTTTTCAGAGAAGCCATTTTGACATGAAATATTAGAATAACCCCGGGTGTTACCGGTGGAACTAACTAAGGTTTTGTTCCAGTTAGTGCAGAGCCAACATGCACAATTGCAGCACCAACTCTGTTTGACCTTAACGGAACAGAACCTTAATTAATATTAGGAGTTTTGGATAATGCCTTTGTTCACCCTACTTTTTGATACAAAATGGCTGCTGTAAAAAAGTTCTATTGAGTGAGAGCATTGGTAGCCAGCAGCGACGAAATGGGCTACAACGTAATCCTGTGGGGCAATTGTGCACCATCAAACTATGTCCATTAAAAGTGATTCTTTTGCTACTGACTAATCTGTTTTCCATTGATCGACTTCTTTTGTTCACCACAGCGGATCATGTTTCCATCTTTTCCTGTTTCCTGCATCTTCCTCCGTCAGTCCAACCCCACCGCTGACCAACAGTACCGGTGGTGGCCGTTGGTAACCCTGGCCTACACCGATCTAGAATGGTTATTTGATTTATGATCCACATATTTGATTTGGCATAGGATGACCCTCCTGACACAACCTTGTTCATTTACCAGGACTTGGGATAGGCACTAAGAATACACTGATTTGAGCATTCCCACTGCAGCAGCAGGGTTTTTCTGTCAACAGACAAGATCAATTAAATCAACTAATCTGGAGTTTAAGATTAATATTTTATGGTTAAAGAGTTTAAATAGCTCTCATTAAACAAACATTCCCTTCCTCAGATAAGACATGAATTAGAACAGACACTTACAGTTACTAGACACAGGATCTATTCATAGCACAGCAGAGCTCTGTCTAATCCCTGGCACTCATAATAGGCCTCACACATCATAATATTTACTTCTAATGAGGCTGTGGATAAAAGGGTTAGTGCACTCAATTCCTCTATGTGCAGGAGAAACCCAACACCCAGCAGATCTAGCGTGTGTTCAGACTGAAACTAACATAAAAATAATGTAAGGGGCTGCATTATGTGAGCATGTTGTTTCAGGTTGATAAAATACAAATGAAAGTCCAGTTTGAGATCCATGAGTTTGAAGGGTTACCAAGGCACCAAAACATTTCACCATGGTTAATACTACGGGGAAGGATTTTAGAAATATGGCTGTAGGACATTAAAATACTGAATACAAGACAGAATGTCTGTACTGTCATACTTTCCGGGAAGAGCTGTGTGTGTGTGTGTGTTTATCTGCTGGCCTTGACATCCGCAGATTTGCCTTTGGTTGTTTTCATAAACGTGTTTGACTTTTACAAAGCATCTGATTGGTCCAAAATTTGGGTAATGACCTTCTTCCCATCAGTGTTGACTTATGAGAGGTCAACCAGGCGGCAGCAGAGGTTAACAAGAACTCACACCACCCTGTCAGTTCACTCTGTCAGGACACATTAGTGGAGTTTTTGATTACGTTCATTTAACTTCCAGAAAACAAATGACTTTGGATTACACAAACTGGCTTTAAGGTGATTTCGTAACCTTTTACTCACTTTATTGCTGAGACATGTAGACATGAGGACTCTACAGTTCCACAATGAGTACACAAAGAACTAAAAGCTGAGTGGAAGACCAGTATTCATGTTGATGGTTTGGCCCATCATTAGACCTGCAGTGGGTATGTGGTTGTGTTGTCATAAATCTACTGACACAATTCTCTAACTCTGACCTAATGTACATTTAAATATATATTTAAACTGTCTTTGAACCAGTGTGTAGGATTCAGTGCCATCTAGTGGTAAAGTTTTAGATTGCAACACTTTGAATACAGCTCCCACCAAGTGAGTGGGAGAAGGGTAAGAGAACAACACAACAATACTTTACCTTAACAAGCAACAAAAATTATACTTCTGCATACCAGCCTCATCCAAAATCATCCTGTTCTTTTTAATGTAATGTGAACTTTTGATTTTGATGATTTCCTTGGATTAAATTGGAATTTTTAGTTTTGTTGCTGCATCATCAAATCTTATCTAATTTAAATAAACTAAGCCTATTACCATAATCTGAAACCTGGAGGATTGCGTTTGCAGGACTGCTTTTCCCACAGATTTGGTTCTCATTCATTCAAACTCACAGACCGGAAGCATGTGGAAGCATTTAGAGCTGGCAGTTTCAAATCACCGTGTCCCCCGTCACCCCTAAACACCACCCTGAGAGGGCTTTGAACCCAGTCACCCAGGTCAGAGGTCAAATGAGAGGGGTGAGCTCTAGGATGGAGTCCAGGCCTCCCAGAAGAAAAGACAAGAGACAGACAACATTATCAATACATAGATACCTTTTCACAATGTAAACCATAAACACTTGGGATTGGTTTGGTTATGGTGACAGATAATAGAAGACGGATTCTTTTTTCTTTACAAGATTAAAGATACAAAGCCGTGTTAGTCTGTGAATAAATCTTCAGATTACTCTTTCCATTGAAGCAATTACCTGTAAAATAATAAATGCCAATCTTCCTTCTGTTTACTGTCAGCTGTGATCGGACATACAGTCAGTTTGTGAAAGACTGTATTTTTTCCCATGGATGACATCTCTCTGGCACACAGGAAGTGATGTGAATTAGTATGACCAGTCACAGTGACAGAAGCTGAACAAATGACAAAAGAGCGCCACCTACTGAAACCTGATGGAAAATCATTATTAAGCCTTTCGTCAATGTAAAGAACAAGGCAGTAGAAACACCGGTGCTTTTGTCAACAGGGGCTGCCTGAATCAACTCAAAGTTCAAGTTCCTTGTTAGGACTTTAAGTAAAGGCTACTTCTACCACTGACCCTCAGGGCCCCAAAGACTTAACATACAACTGAAACTATTAATATATTGGCTGGAACAATTAAAACATCCCTCACATTTCTTCGGGCTTAAAGCAGTTTACTTTTTGGCTGGCTGTTTCTCGAACCTCCCACCTCGATCAAATATCAAATAACATGCTAATAATCAGAACAGAATCATGTCAGTATTTTGTAAACACAAACCTAATTTCTCCCTGTTCCAAGCCTCATTATGAGCTCAAACATTCATCCTTCCGTCTCTCTGTCACGTAACACTCATCATTAAAAACCTCTCTTTCTCATATTGTCTGTTTCTTAACTGCATCTTGTTTCTCTTTGTTGCTCTCTCTGGTAACTGTACCTCTCTCCCTCTTTTCATCTGTCACATTATAGGAACCTGATCTGACATCTTCCATTCCTGCAAACAAAAAGGAAGGAGGTGTTAGAAAGGGAGCGAGAAGAAGAAGTCGCAAATGTAATTGAGTAAGTATTGTTCTCAGTGGTGTAGTGGTGCCTGGAGAAGCGGGTATATCCTTAAATTATGCCCCAATGTCTTGTAAAAGCGGCTTGTCGAGCCGATGTTGATCACACATGGTATTCCTTACACTTATGCCTTTGCCATCCTAGAAAGAAAATGTATCTCACAGAACATTACTGAATGGTGCACATCAGAGGGGATTTAGAATCATAATAAGTGCACTATCCTGTCTGATAATGTACTCATGTACTTCTACTTGTAATCATAAAACTACACTGATACTGCAGCCGATACCACTTTACAGCAGCCTGACGTATATTTTAAGCAAACCTGTTACAGCCAGAAAGTGAGGAACATGTGATGAAAATATAACGTGTTCAACAAGTCTTTGTTAGGATTGTAATGATATTATTAAGTACCCACATCAGTACTTGGGATCAGCAAAGGCCCAATTGTAAATACTTGTGCTTGTATTTGGTCTGCATTGTATTGGTGCAAATTCGAACTCTTTTTGTTTCATACCAATATCCACGATCACCCTTTATTTTCAGTTTTTGACTTACTGTTTTTTTTAGTTTTCTGAAATTTTGGAGAAGTAGTCTCTGAACGAATCTCATTAACACCCACCTGTTGACCCAGCTGTCCAAAAAAACCCCAGCATGAATGGGTCAGAAGCAAGGTTTAGTTTCCTCGTTTGAACCCTGATAAAGACCCACTGAGGTCAAATCCAGTCATCTGTTTCATGAACATGTAACTGATAAAAACTCCTCCACACACGAGTGCTCGTCTGCACGTTTTTGTGATGAAGGTGAAAAGATTGTTTGAGGTTGTTGAAACAGATACAGCGGAAAGAAAAGCAAAGCCCATCCAGTCTTGACATGACCTGAAGATATCACATGAAGAGTGAAGGAAAGTATGAATGCATGAGTGTGTTTGTGTAACTACAAATCAAGAGTATTTTCTGTTTGCATAATGTAAAACAGATTGACAGCCACTCCCTGCTTTCAGTCCTGTCTTTGATCCCTTGTACGTCTCCCTTTATTTATAACCTCTGACACGCATTCAAATGCACAAATAGTCCCATTTGTTTCATTTCTATCTTCTGTTTGTCGAGCCTGCTGTGAACTTTGTGATTGTGAAATGTGTCTTGAGTAAGCTCGACTATTAATACACGAGGCTGAAGAGAAATGGTTCACAGTGTGCCTGCAGATATTTACCCGATGTCATTCCTCTCCTGTGTTGACACCAGGAAACATTTAGCAAAACTTTTTTGGAAGAATTATGAAAAAACTTTGTTCTTTCAAGACTTTGGTTGTCAGTGGTGCAATAAGCCTCTGCAGCAAAGTGCTCGGACGGATGTAACAAAAAAAGAAAGGGGGAAAGGCTCACAGAAGTAGAGGAACAGAACAGAATTAAAGCTTTTCCACTCGGGGTACAGGGGTTAATGAGGAGCAGCTGGGCACGCAGGTGATTGGATCAGGTGCTGTGAAACAGCTATGAAAGGACAATCGAATGTCTGGATACATTTTGGCCAAACTGACACTGTTTTTAAAAAGAAAAATACATTTTAAAACTTATTAGAAATGAACTTTAATGAGAAATATGATTAAATAGGGGCGTCCGGATAACTCGCCTGGCAGAGCTGGTTCCCCATGTGCTAGAGTCCTGTGGCCCTTTGCTGGGTGTCATCCCGTCTCTTGACACCCTTTCCTGTCTATCTTCTGCTGTTCTATCCAATAAAGGGAAAAAGTGCCAAAAACATTATTAAAAAATCCTTCATCTGGATCAAATATAGAGTTAAAAACTACCAAGATCTAAAAAGAGTATGGTAGAAATGTGGCTTAAATCATCGTTTGTCCGAGCTGCTGAACTCTAATACTAAATCATGCAATAGGGCAATGTGCAATAAACAAACCAGCACCGTAGCACTTTAATTCTTATAGTTCCTTACAGTCTCTTTATAAGCTGCCACATTGTCAGTGTTAATATGTAGTGTCTTCCATGTTTGAGATGTTTTTATGTTGATTTTGTGATTGTTTTTTGATGTGTGTCTGTTGTTTCTGTGAAGAAACTGTAGCACTGTGCCCAAGACATATTTCTCCTCAGGGAAAATAAAGTTTATTCTATTCTATTAAACTGGATAAAAAGTCAGTGTATGACAGCCTCTGGTGACCGGTGAAACGCAGCGTTACCTAAATAAAATTAAAGATTTCTCTGAGTTTGAACATTATTGGAAGAATTTGGGATAATATAAGTACACAACTTATATAACATAGGTCTAGTGTTTATAGATATTGTAGAAATATTACATATTATAGCTTTACAGGTAAATGCAAAGGCCCGTGGATCCTCAGATGTCAAAAATTTCCAGATACAGATCACAGGTTGAAACCAGGTGTAAATGTGGCCCTTAACTGAAAACAAGCAAATTCAGAGCTGTGGTTTTTCGTCAAACTCTTGTGGTATCACATTATGATAAATGAGACACACCACTAGCTGCAGGATGTTTCCCGAGAGCTACAGAGAGTGTGAAGTAACCCCCCCGAGACACTCTGGTTTCACGCTTCGCCTGAGAAGAAGAGAGTCCTTAATTTTTCTCACCGGTGAGGTTTGAGTTAGAGGATGTTAGCACGCTTGATTGTGGATTTCCCCTCATCTTCACACTCTGGTTCGTATCATCAGAAAGAATGCTACGGCAGGAAATCGACAACAGCAGCAGACATCAGATTATCTGCATTTACAGTCAGGTGTTTATTGTGTCTCTTGTAACGGGGAAATACCTGACTGAGAGTATTTCTTTGTAACTAAGACTGTAATGTTTGTGAAATTAACAGGACACGACTTATTGTAAAAGAAATCCACCAATCCATTTTGTATTGTATTCATTTGATCATATAATTGCCATTTTTGTATGTGAGACGTTAATAACTAAATATGACCACATTTTAAACTTTATCAGATTTTTAAATATAATCACTACTGTGGCTTTGACAGAATATTATTTTAATTTCTGTATAATTTTTTTATTTCAGATTTGTTTACTCTATTCCAATTTTGTGAATAATACCAAATTTATTTAGATTTTCTCATTTCTTTTGTTTCTATATCTTTATTTTTATAGCCTTGCTTTTGGTATAATTTTTGTCATAACTTTTAAGAAAATTATTGCCTTTTCCTAAACTAAATTTAACGAATCTCTGATTAACTTCAGTTGCTGGTTGCTATGTTGCTGTTATGTTTGAGGACTCAGTGGTGATTTATTGTCGGTCATTTCTAGAAAACGTGTTGAACCACATCTGTACAATATATCATGTACAGCTAAAATATGTCTCTTCCTTCCCACTAAATTAGAAAAGATGACTGAAATAATTGAATTTGAATAGTATATGCAGCAGGGCCTCTTCTGCTCTCTCCAGGCTGAACTTGGAGACAGCTCCACTCTTGTGGCTGTTGTTTATGGAGTTTGTTTTCTGGGAGCCATTGGTTTGTGGTCATTATCAAATGTGGATCACCAGGCCGCAACCACAGCAGCTTCCTGCCATGATCTTTGTTCCCGAATCTTAGTGTCCAACTCAAACCACAAATTAGTTTCATTTCCAGAGGGAGCTTCTACTTCCCACAGTCTGAGTGTTGCTTCCTTTTCTGAGGAGCTACTGCATTAAATAATACAGTTTTATAAATCCTCAGTCAGTTTTTACAACTTTACAGCTACAGAAGACTTTGCCGTTTTCCTGACTCAACCATCCTCCACCCAGTTTTATTGTGTTTTCTTGGCTTTAGTGGAGTCATTCTGCTCCGGTGTCAAACATATCTCGGATGGATTATCAAGACATTTGGGACAAACATTCCTGTTCCCCACAGGATGGCGTTTAGATAATGTTTCAGCACCATCCTTGTGTCAACATTTTCATTTGTTCCAGTGTTTATGTTTGTCACCACAACGAATAACTTTCCCATCAGCCTCAGCTCTACTTTATATTTAGTGCCATTTAGCAAATGTTAACATGCTAAACTAAGACGGTGAACACGGCAAACATTATACCTGCTAAACACAAGTAAACCCACCGGTTGGTCCGCACTTGGTTTTCACTCCTTTCACGTGGTGGCATGCCTGATTACACACGTTCTCGTTTTACAGATAAACAGTTCACTAAAATGTCTGAATGAATCTGGATCTATATCTGATCAGCACTGTTTGACAGTTTGATCTGAGTTTGGTGCGTTGAGCTGGACCAACTCACTGAGAATGAGCTGTCAATCACAAGGTAGCCCCGCCCTAAAGCATCCCCTGCTTTATGGTCTGTTTTACTCTAAATGGGACCATCAGTTACTAAATGAACATCATGCTGTATGGAAGAAGACTGAAACTAGAGACTGAGACCAGAAACTCATCAGGAAACGGTTTACTGAGCTCATAAATCAACTGAGAAGTCGGTTTATTTTACTATTTGGTTGAAAACAAACATTCTTGTAGCCAGGGAATCGCCCCCTGCTGGCCTTCAGGGAGAATGCAGGTCACTTCTCAGAGCCTGAAGCTCTGTCCATATAGACTTCTGTTAGCATCGGTTGCTGTTGGATTGTGTGAAAATAATGAAAGTTGAATGGAAGTCAACAACAAGTTGCAACACAAAAACAGATTGTTGTCTGTAAACAGTTTGTTATTTGACACATTTATTTCTCAGACTGCCATTACTTGTGGTTCAGTGTTTATGATCTCTAAAATCTGAAATGTTTTCTGAAACGTATTATACCATAATAAATCTGTAAGAATGGTATCGTGGCATCTGAACTCTACAATAATAGATTTTTTGTCCTGTTGTTTGCAGTAGAAACAACTTTATTGTCATTAAACGAAATGGGACAGTGCAAAGAAAAACAATATATTTCTACTATTTCTCATAATGCCCTTATTTATATAGTTCTTTTAATAGGAAGTTACAAAGCACTTTAAATACAATTTATAAAACAAAATAAAATTATTATGATAGTGACTTATAAGAAGACATAGAGACTTACATGACATAAAGTAAATACAGATAAATATAGATAAAGATAACATTTGCAGAACTTGAATTAAAGTGTGTGTTGTGTAGCTGTGTAAATGACATTGTAAACACGGCAGCAGAACAAGAGGAAAGCTGTACAGAAGCTGTGTAAAAGGCTTGTAAATAAAGGATTCTTCAGTTTTTAACTTTAGTTAAAAAGTTCATTCTTTTTCACACACATACTCATTGATACCTTTTTATTAAAGGTAATATTGATTATAGACTTTACGTCTATGAAAGTGTCACATAGAGAAACCTAATGCACTGCAGAAGGCAGTTTATAATTACTGCCACATTTAACGTTGACATTTTTAAAACACATTGCGTAAATGAGTGTGGAGCTTTCAGCTGGGCGTTGATGGGAAACAGACACTCGACCCAGTTTGAATTATGTCCCAAAGCTTTAGAAATACGTGAGCGAACACAGTGCGACATTAAAGAATAAGACCTCAGCGTATATTTATTTTGGACTTCAGACATTTGAGATTATACAGAAATCTCAGTCACACGTTGAACATCTGACTCGTGTTGTGAAATAACATCATTCTGAAATGGGCCGTAACGAATACTTTAACTAAATGTAGAATCAATTTCTTTTACTTACAGTACTTCTAACACCACTACTTCTATTCTTGTTTCCAACTAATTTCTAGTTCACTGAATACCTGTATTAATTAACTTTCTATTCAGTTAATAAAGAGGTGACGACACCGAAGCCAGATGATGAAGAAAGTGTCAGAATGTGAAGGAGGGAGAGAGAAATGCAGAGATTGAGAAATCACTGTAAACCAACAGGCTCAGGCTCAGAGAACAGCTGTGTTTTTGGACTCTTTGTGCAGATCCGTCGGTCTGGAACACGACTGATTGCTTTAGTCCTTTCACCGTGTGCCGTTTGGCTCGTGATAGACAGATCTTTTTCATCCCTGGGCACTAATGAAAAGAGACACACCCAACTGAATCATGCAGTGTCCAACCCCACAGAGCAAACAGTGTGCTGAGATACACGGAGGGAGGCAAAAGGAAATGCTGCCTCCTGGTGGCCATGTTTGGGAGAGCAGCAGACCCACAACTGATCTAAAATCATAATTCACTTTTACTTTATGTTACTTTTAGATTGGTTAAGATTCTCCTCCTCATATTCATATTCATATGTCTTACTGAGTTAAAGCAGCACCACCACAGTGCAGAAACTCTGTTACAAGTAAAAGTACAAAAGTATACTTAAATACACTTAAAGGTCCGGTGTGTAACATGTAGGAGGATGTATTATAGTGTATAATCACCTGGAAATAAGAATCGTTGTATCTTTGTTACCTTTTATCCACAGACGGAGCTCTTCTACAGAGGTTGAACCTCCATGTTTCTACAGTAGCCCAATTCAATTCAATTCAATT
>JAGRRF010009292.1:29729049-29741524 GCA_019097615.1 Morone chrysops
ATTGCTGGCGTCTCTGCTGCCAGCTCTTTACTGTTATTTTACAGGAAAATTATTTACAGTGTGTGGCTGGAAGCAAAGTGTGTTATCATATGTATGTGTCATAAACTGTTTTATGTTATCTTTTCCTTTATTGCTGACACATCAGTGTAACTTTCCCATACTGATCAATACCTACAGTACCTACCTCTTTACTCCTTCTGTCTCTTCATGTGAACACTTGTTCCATCTTATTTTGAAGGCTGTGATCTGTGTTGATTTGAGAGAGAAAGATGCAGTGTGCACAGCAACTCATTCATGTTGATGTTGGAAGGTTGCGGGGGTCACATACACACAGTCCTCCAACCACCAGAGCCTTTGTCATGAGGTAACTAATACCTGAGCCTGAGGCCGTGGCTCCACGCTGGCAGATGGTGGCTTAGAGGAGGAACTGCTGGTTCAAGGGGCCAAATATCCAGCCACCCTTAATCCAGTCAGCTCAGTGCCTCAGCTACTCTCTTCTTCCTGCTGTTTTTTTGCTGTCTATCAGATTGTGTTATCTCCTCTTTCTTCTCAGTTCCCCAAATGCTGTTCATTAAAACCTGTTTTTGTCTGTACAAGGACACATACTAGTTCCCACCTCCTGAATTAATTATATATCTTTCTGAGTCCATCCATCTATATATCCATATATGTACGCCTCTACACTATCTATCCGTTCTCTATGAAGCCTTTCTCCTTCCTTTGTCTTTATTTGACCTTTCTCCGATCTCATTCCCCTATGGACTCTTCAGTGTGACCTGAGAACAGCTGTTTGAAACTCCTGAATGCAAAGGTTGTAATGTAATGGCGCAATGGAAACACTGGCGAATAAATGATGAACTACGTAGATGAAGCATGTGATGTGAACGTCCCTCTTCAATTAAAAAGCTGAAAACATTACATTTGGGGAGCAAAGAGGAGACTGTAATCTTTCTTATATTAATACATGACACAAACAGACACTGTTTCCCATTGTTTGAGGTAGAGATGCAGTATTTAGATCAATATCAGTTCAAATAAAACTGATCAAAAGCAGATTCTTTCTTTATGAAACTTACTGATGTGTTCACTGCAGTCTGCTGGTGTTGCAGCGCTGCTCTCCTTTACGACAGCTCGACTCTAGAGAGCAGCATTTCACTGCAGGTGCAAGAGGGAACGTGTGAATGTGAAATAATGTTTGATCCAAGACCTCCATTATTTGCATAAAGTAGCTCAATAAAAAAATAAGGTGAATCAGTGACTCGTGACTTCACTTGTACTTGAGTCTTTTGACTTGAAAATACTTGATACCTACTCCAAAGTGCCAACATTAAAAAGTATGTTGTGTGACACTAATCAATGAATTTATCTGAATCATCTAATGTTAATGCTTTTCAGTCAGTCGACACTTCATTCTCCAGATCCACTTTGTTTTAACCAATCCGACATTAAGACTTAATTGTGACTTGCAAAACAATGACTTCCTCTGGTAGCTACAGTTCTTTGTTTCAGTATGTCAGATATGTACAGATTTAATCAACACTTAAAAGAACAGTACTGGATCAGACTCGTTACTCTCAGATACACAATACTGAATTACAACCTGTACTTAGTTTGGTACCCGACTGGATAATTAGATGCCACAAACTGTTTCTCCACAAACCAAACTCCTACATGGATTCATTTACTTTCTATCTTGCCAAGTTTCTGTGAATATGGGTGAAATTCGTGTCACATTTGTACAGAAACGTAACAAAATCTCACGGTGATCCATCCAATAGTTATTCAGAAACGTCTCTCAGAGGCACAAATGTCAACCTCATGGTGGCACTAGAGGAAAGGTCAGAGGCTGAGAGGATTCATCCTGTGTAGAGCAGGAATGTCTCTACTGAGTTTCATGTCAATCCATCCCATAGCTGGTGAGAAATTTCAGTCTGGACCAAAGTGTCGGATCAACACATCCACACTGCATGGCTGAAATGTTTGTTGTTTTTATTCCTCTGTTCCCCTTTGTTTGTGAGCTTGTTCTTCGCCCCACTGTGCCCCTCTTTCCCGCCCTTTAGGTGGTGATGGATGATCCTGCTATCCAGGTAGATATAGACTTTGTGTCTATTTCTCCTGCCCTCTGTATGTGTCTGTCTTTCAGTCTATAACTTGGCATTTGTATACCAAAGGAAATGTCACATAAAAGTATCCCCCCCCCCTCCATCTTAAAGCCGCAGCAGCATCCACCTTGAAGTCCGACAGGAGGCCGGTAATGATGCTCACTGTACATCCAACCCACCCCATCATCCCTCTCAGTCCTTCTTCACTTCTTTTATTGCAACCACTACCCCCATCTATCCCTCTCATATCCCCCTTCCCCTCCTCCTCTTTCTCCTCTCCTCCTCCTCCTGTCAGTCGTGATGGATAAGGTCTTGTGATTGCCTTGTCAGACCTCTGGAGCATCTGCCCCCTTGGGACTGTGGCGTTTTTGTGTATTGTGTGCGCATGTGTCTCCATGTCTCTCTCTCTCTCTCTGTGTGTGTGTGTGTGTGTTGTCTCTGGCCCCCAGAGTTGATTGGATTGGATTGCATTTACAGGCAGAAGGGCCGGATGGATGAACAAAGCACCGTCAGTCAGGCCAAGCCCTCCATCCCCGCCCAGCTCAGACATAAGCTGTGTGTGTGTGTGTGTGTGTGTGTGTGTGTGTGTGTGTGTGTGTGTGTTTGTAGGTACCATGTCCTTTGTCTTTTTCACAAAAATCCACATAAGCACTTTTTTATTTTGCAGACTCTGGACAAACTAACATGTTGTGGTATTACGTGGTAATTGCCTACATTTTTTTCCAACCAAAGGCCCCTCTCAGTCTCTCATAATTGATTTGTATTGATTTATAAATGTCATTGACAATGATCTTCGTTAAATAGGTCCGTTTACATTTTACTTCAGTAAGCAGAAAGTAAAATGAACACAGTTGTGACCAGACAAGTTAAAAAAAACAAGTTATCTATTTTCTTAAAACTATATATCCTATAGAAAGAAAATGTTGCTGTGACTGAAGGCCGAGCTGCTCAAAGTGCCACTGTAAACTTTTGTTCAGGTTACAATACTTAACACGCCACTAAGACAGTTCATATGAACACTAATTTGCTACAGCAATTATATTTAATGTGACACATGAAGTTATTCTTTTCTCACGTGTGTTTGCTGTCATTTTATGTGGCAGCTCTCATCACGCTGATTTAAACCTATAAAAAGTGGGTTCCACATCCTATTGATAGCTGAGTCCTACTCGTTAATGAGTCTGGGCAGGACCTCGATACTGACCCCAATGTCTACTGCACTCCTGCTCCAAATTACGTCACCAGCAGAAGATGGCAGCGGCCATATTCGGGATATTTCGGCGGAAGGTGGAAGGAGGAAGTGATGTGTCTTCCATTTTCATACTGCATGCAGTCTATAGTTTGCACTCAGTTGTGAACCTGTAAAGTGTGGAGGCCATGTTGTTAGAAATGTTGGATCATATGTCTGTATCTCATCATAGTAATATTAAATTTTATATTTGCCGCATATCATCAAATATCATTTTCTGAATTTGGACTACAGATGAGATGAATTTGGTTTGTTTAGTTATTGTTTCTGATTCAACTCTCGGTGGCGTTTGGGTTAGAATGAGTAACTGGCTGCGGAGTAATTAGTGCTTCCATTCTGCTTTTCCTGACCTTTGTGCTTTTCTTTCTGTGTTTTAATTTATTTCAACTTGCTTTGCTTCTGAAATCGACTTGAAAGTTGGCATGAGCGATAACCATCTTAAACTCCAGTCTGGAGAGTTGCTGTTTGAAGCAGCTGCTCATCACAGTGCCGTTCACTGCCGTTCATTTCTGGCTGATTAATTGTTTTAAGTTTCTGACGCCCAAATTCTGCAGTAAAAAGGCTCCGTCCCAGATGCTCCCACTAAAGAACAAACAGTAAATCTAAATATGTGAAATTGAATTAAGGAAGAAGCCAATTGTTTGTTGAGAAATCAGACTGTAGCACAGGAATGAGGGGATTTGGTGAATTTCATTTTATTGTTCACGTCTTCATTTAGACACCACAGCTGGGAAGGATACAGATTATTGATATAATGATTTCCACAGGCTGCACTGTTGGACTTAAAACTTAAAACTTATTTTGCTGTCGAAGTCCTTAAAGTCTGTATCATGCCAAAGCGTGTAATACATATGCCGGATCACTATGTGTTCATTCTGCAGTTAAGTTAGCGATTAATAAAAATGCAACGGATTAAACTCAAGAGTTATAGTTTGGTTAGGGAAAGATTGTACCTGACAGAATCAACATTTGGTTTTGGTTTCACATTGCACATGAACTGCAGCCTCCTGTGTTTAATAGTACTGTGTTTGTTTGAGTCATCCTCCCACCCAACCCCTCCAAATACAGACTTTGTTGCTCTTTATATTATTGCTGGTACTGCGTCTTCATACGTGCGAGTAAAATATCATCATAGTTTGGGTTAAAAAAACACATTAAAAAGTACATAAAGCATGAAACAGTCTATCAGTAGTAGCAAGACCACAGAGTGAGAGAGCCTAATGTCTGATGTTGTGTTGACCCTGACCTCCTTGTTGACTTTGTGGACTCCATAAAGACATCACACTACTTCCTTCTTTACTCCAAGAGCCATAATTACTAAATTATGCTGGGACTACAGTTTTTATTTAATGACATGGCAGATTAACATAAAGTCATCCAAAAAACGTTTGAATTCCTGAAGATGACTGAAACATTGCAATTTTACTTCCATTGCTTTCTTGTGTCTAAAAAGAAACAAATCTTGTAGAGATAATGAAAAACAAATACAAAGATTAAATGGAAACCAAGCACAGCTGATTTCCAATCCATCCCGTCACTGTGTCACTGAGCCTCCCCCGCTGCTGTTAGCTTGTGCACAGACGTGACATCTGTATAATTATCTCCAGCAGTCGAGTTGCTTCGTGTCTGTGAAGAGTCCTCGTATGAACAGGCGGCCACTTTAATTGTTGTTTAAAACACAGACTAGAGCCACTATCCATGTAATTACTGTCTCCCTCACTTGCTTGTTTTTATGTTTGGTCAGTTTGTGTGTGTGTGTGTACGTGTGCGTGTGTGTGTGTGTGTATGTTGTTGTCTTTGAAGAGGAGGCCACAGAAGAGCTGTTCAATTTGCAATAGATCAACATCATGTTTGTGTCTGCAAGGCACACACACACACACACACATACACACACATATACACACACTCACACACACACATACACACACACTCACACACACACATACACACACATACATACACACACACACTCACACACACACACATACTAACACACACAAACATTGACCCAGACATGTTAAAACACACACAGACACGCTTCATACCGACAAAATGTATACATACATTTACACACTGGTGCTGGCTGGTACAGTGTGTGTGTGTGTGTGTGTGTGTGTGTGTGTGTGTGTGTGTGTGTGTGTTTGACCAGCTGTTGAGCTCTAAGCTCTTATTCTAAGACCCTCTTTCATCTCAGGCAGGCAGCTCTCAGTGTTTATAGAGAGGGAGGCTCATAGCCAGTGTGTGTGTGTGTGTGTGTGTGTGTGTGTGTGTGTGTGTGTGTGTGTATGAGTGGATGTTGAGAGACGAGCAGAAGCGAGACTGCATGTCACTGTCCTCCATGTGTCAGCAGTGGTGGAAGAACAGGTTTTAAGGTCAGAACATTTGAATATAAAATAAAGGTCCCATTAAAGAGTAAAATCATACATCTGTGGGGGGGTCGCTGACACCTTATCAACAACCCTTATTTTATCACAAATAATGCATTTTCTAATGTAATAAATATTCTTTACATTAATATTATGTTACATTAACATGTATTGATCCTCCCAGTACTTAGAGAAACTGTGGTCAGCAGTTCGTATAATAATACGGGTGGGTGCCCATCCTGCAGCCCTTAAAGAACAATTATTCTGTGCAGTGTGTCTTCACGTCTCTGTCACATCACAGCTAACCCTTTTTACTGTGGTACTTCATTTGTAGAGTGATGCAGTTGCAACACGTTCTCAAAGTCGTCATATACCGCCGCTTGGTCAGTGGCCCTCGACTTCAAAAAGGGCAGGGCTCCACGATCAAGTTGGCAATAATGAATATACAACATCCAGTTAGAGTTGGTTAGGTTTAAGGTAAATATTGTAATATATACGTTACATAAGTTAACCTACATATGTAACATTAAAAAAGTCAACTTTTTGTATGTATATTAAAAGAGGTTTCCTGGGTGTGTTTGAGCCATCTATCCATCCACCCCACCACCTTCTAGCTCTTTATTCCACGTCTGATGGGTACATCCGACTGATGCTCAACCCTCATCCTACCAACATATATGGGTGAATAAAGTGCAGTAAGAAAACAGCTATTATAGCAAAATGTTAATGTACGGTATTTCCTGTCAAATCATTATTAGGTATGTAATTAATGTGAACGTATAGAATTAATTTGCTGAAGATTGAGTTGAAATTTTGTGTGCTTTTGAAAATCCATAAGCCATAATGATATATATATATATCACTGATATAATTTTTGTTATTAATAAGTATTATTATTGCTACAGTTACTGTTGTTGCTGTTGTTGCTGCTCGCTGTCCCCCATCGTTGCTGCTGTCGTCGTCATCATCTTCTTCATGTTCATTAATGTATTGGTGTAGTTGTTGCATCTGTCTGTCTGTCTGTCTGTCTGTCTGTCTGTCTGTCTGTCTGTCTGTCTGTCTCTCCCTGTGTGTTTAGATACAACGTGGACTGAATTTGGTGGTTTTCAGTTTGTGTCTTTTTGTTTTCAGGCAGTTTGTTCTTTGTGAGTTCATAGTGAGTACATTTGCTCAGACAGACTGAAAAAATACCAGTTTGTGTTCTTTTCCTCCAGTGTCTGCTTCCGTACAAAAAAATGGTAAACAAACATAAAAGGAGCAACTACAAGAAAGAAGTTTGCATTTAAGCAAGTGTAGGATGCTGTTTTGATAAAAACAAGTAATTTGACAGATATCTCTCCTCCACTCTTCACTCCTTCAAATCAATCAGTCAGTCCCTGTAAAATAAAACGTCCCAAACCCACAAATATACACATCTTGTAACCATGACATGTTATGTTGCATTCCTACTGAGAACATTTCGGGTTCTTGCAGCCTTTCGCACTTGCAGGTGACGCTAACGAAGTCCAAGAAGTTTTAGGCCTTACAGGAGACATTGGGATTGGGCCATGCTCAGGTTACACTCCACTCCACCATATCCATCAATGCTCAAGCACATTGTGTCCCAACCGGGGGTCCGGACCCCCACTAGGGGTCAACAAAGCTTCACGGGGAGTCACAAGGCCTTCTTGGTTTTAAGGGGTGTGAGAAAACATGAAAACACAAACATATACACATTAGGCTTGTATCATTATCAGTTAGGAATAGCCAGATGTGGTCAGGGATTGTTGCTTATCCCGTTTATATACTAAATGATTACCGAAACTTACTCTTCACAGAATGCTGAGATAGACTTTAAGGCCTTGCGAGCCCCATGTGAAGCTTTGGCGACCCCTAGTGGTGGTCCCGATCCCCAGGTCCACCATGTTAGGTCATAAAACTGATCAGACATTGGCTGCAATGCACAAGTTCATGTTCAAATCACAAGCAGCAGGCGCCCACCTACACAACAATCTGTTTTTCCACTGAGTCCAGGAAACTTTTTGTGTCTTGGTAACTGTTGTTTACACTGATGTTGGATGCTGCTGCAGACACCCCCTCAGGCATTTGAACTATAATCAAAGTTAAATGTTAAGTATCTACAGTATGCAATAACAGGCAAACACAGGTTTTATTGGGGAATCTTGTGTGTATCACCTGTCTGCTGTGAAAGTAACCACCCAGATAAAACATGAAAGAGTCAACGGTGTTTTCAGTGTGGGTTTTATTTATTAGAATATGGCATGAATGGAAAGAAAACAGAGAATCACAAACACATCAGGCTGATATACAAAGAGCAAACCTCCCTGCCTTCACAGGGGGGTCCAAATTAAAACAGACAGATGGTAGTACTTCATATTCAGTAGAGAAAATCTTGTCATAATGGATTTTTCATGTTCAAGTGCAATACAATATTCATAACGGTACTCGTTTTGTTCAGCTGTTGGGTCAGAGTGAAAATTGTGAACGGGTGTATTTTTTTTAGACCTTTATCTGTTTGCAGTACCAGTTATGTTATGTGTATTTGTAGTACAACTTGGAATGAGAACATCATTATATAGTAAATTCCTTCTCTATGTTTGATAAAGTCTTGTATAGTGTTGCTGAAACCTCCATCCTTTCTGTACCGAGGGTCTGATTCTTGCAGCACATTTACCCTGAAGAGCATTTTTTTTTACTTGTTTTTGTTTCCACACGAAGATACCTGTACAAGTTGTAAAATATGTTGATCGAAGTGAAGCTGCACAATTATTTTTCTAAAGAACCATGAAAGACGCAGTCTGTGTTGGCCATTTTCATGAAGAATCTGCTGTTAATAAGGGAATTCTGTGCTGAATTTGTAGGCACACAAAGACACCAAGTTATAAAACACGTTCATTTGAAATCAGACCAGAGGTTGAATTAATTTCTCCTCAACAGCAGTGAGTGACTAGTTCAGATTTAACAAGTGTTGAATTAAACAACATTTCTAAACTCATATAGCCTTCCTTTGCTTGAACATGCTGTGGCATTAAATACATTTATTTGTTTAAAATAGACTTCCTTGGAGTCTTTTTGAGATCAAACATTGGCAACGAGATGAGCAGTCAGAAAACCTGCCAGTTTACAGCGGTGCAACAAGACGAGGCGACATGCTGTTTCCATAGCAAAGACTCTGTTCTTCTGTTCTAACTGATGGGATTTCAGGCTTGTTTTGGTAGCTGGATGGAATTTGTAGCATCTTAAAATATGAATGAGGATAGTGATAGAGAGTGACTTGCTCCTGTTACATTTTATTGATGAAACAGTGAAACCATATGAGAGGGTGGAGAATTTGGAGTCGTCCATGGGCATAAATTTTAAGGCATACAGACATGGCTGTTCCTCAAACAAAATAATGAGGTCAAAAACCATTTTGACTAGCTGACAGTTTGTAACTGATTAGACCAGCTGACTTTGCTATGAGCTGATTGGCTGCTGAAATATGACTTTATAAAACCAGTCTAACCAAACTAAAACCAGTCAGTGGAGAACTGAGAAGCTGAGTCGCAGGTGAGACCATCAGCCGGCTTTAGTTGAGCTGAGATGGTCAATTCACGCCGCTGCAAGTGTTTGGTCTCCTGTGAACTTTAATCTTTGTGCTGTTTTAGTCAGAACTATTTGTATTTGGGTTCTTTGAATTGGACTTAAACTGGACTGGTTACACTAACTGGGCAGTGGTGTCATTTAAGGACCAGTGTGTAGGATTGAGATGCATCTAGCAGTGCAGTTACAGATCACATCTCTCTCGCTTCACCCTCCCCTAGTGCCAGGTTTGGGCTTGTCTGTTTAACATTACTCTGTAGAAGAGGACCCGCTCCCTCTGTAGATAAAAACTCTCATTGTAAGGTAACACAAACACTCTGATTCCTATTTCCAGGTGATTATACACAAATGAAAACATACCTATGAATATTATATTTCTGCCAATAGATCCTCCTCAGAATTACACACTGGACCTTTAAGTAAATACAATTATCGTATTGGACTCTGTGATCCCGTTGGTAAACTGATTATGAATGGATCATCAGGGCAGATGCATTGCGAGCCAGACCCGTAGTCTACTGTAGCCCTTTCATTTCAGCTGCACTTCACAAGCACCAGCACAGCCTCCACGCATGGATCACTGAGCTGAACCACACAGAGAGATGTTTTTGCATAGACATCGATTCAAGTCAGACTCATGCAAATGGGACAAAGGACACGTGGACAATGAAGAGAGGGAAACAAGAACACAAAGACATGAAGAGTGAGTGTGGAGAGGACGGATGGGTGAGATGAGTGATTAAACACGGGTGTCCACAGTTCAATTCAGTTCATCAACGAGGTTATCTGCCTTTATAAAAATAAGTGAGCTTGTTTAATATGCCACATTATCATTATTTTTAAAAACAAACAGAAGGAGCAGAGAACTCTATGCATTGACAACCCATCGAATTAAATATTAATAATAATAATAATTAATTTGTTACAGTTGAAAAGTACACACACGTATATTTGCCTGCCTGTGTAGCTACTCATCCGGCTCTGTTTAATATTGCTTTTAGTTCACACTGTCAGTGCAATGACCGAGGCCTGTGTGTGTGTGTTTCTGTCAGTTGGTTTGTAAATGTGCGTTAAACTAATCAGGATCATCTTTGTGTTTATTTACATGTGTGTGTGTGTGTGTGTGTGTGTTAGTGAGGCCAAGCAAACATGCAGCATTAGTCTCTGACACTCAGCATCAGTTTAGTTGGAAAATAAAAAATTAAATACACATTGCTTTCTGCTTTCACACACAGGAGGGACACAGAACTAGAATAAGTACAACAACCACAATTCAGCAGGGATCAACATCCAACATCCCCTCTCCCGTCGGTCCTTCTCACTGAAAAGCATTAATGTTACTACTCTGTGTTGTTCCACTACGTCAGTCTCCATTTTGTTAACATCTTTTTCCCCATGAGCTCAAGTGAGGAAGTGCATTGATCCCTCTGGCCCAGTAATCTTAATATACTAAATGTGATGCACCATTATTTTCCAATCTTGTAGTGTGTGCACATTTGAGATTAGAGAGAAGAAAAGGTTTTAAGTTTGTCCTTATTGTGCCACTCTAAAACTCCTCTAAAAGTGTGAGCCTGGCTTTACTGGTATTCTGTTTCTGACCATTGAGTGACCAGTTTAATAATGGCTCTGGGTAACCATCTGTACCTAAGATGGTTGGGATGCATTAGTGAACTGAAAACTGCCATACAATGTCAGTTCCATCCATGACACTGTGAGTGAGCGATGCATTGTCACAGTGTCCCTGATACATCTGCTAAAAGCTTTCAGGGTTATTGATTAATAACACTGACAAAAGAATCACTGAACAAGATGCCGTCACAGCTGCAGGGAATCAGCACAGTGTTGCACCATTCAATCCAGAAAATATGAATTATCTGTGATATTTACTCATTCTAAATAATCCTGAATAACATCAGGTTTTACAGGTGGTCATTCTACCTGATTCTAGTTCTGTGGATGCTCAAAGTTGAGAAGCAGGGCAGACATTTACAAACACATGTCCCCAGTTAGAAAGTATCTGTGTGTGTGTGTGTGTGTGTGTGTGTGTGTGTGTGGTAAAATGTCCAGTTTGAACTCACAAGTGAAAACACTACTCTTCTATCTAACAAAAACATCTGGTTATTAGCATTAATGGTACAGTGATCATTATTTTTTTCCCCCAGAAAAAAACCCCACAAAAAGTTAATTTTGTTCACACAACTAAAAAACGAACAAACAATAACCTCAGATACAGTTTTACAGTATTTACCTGCAGCCATGTTGGAAAAAGAATTTTCTAAATCTGTAAATGTAATACTCGTCTTAATAAGTTAAAAAATAATTTAAACAACACATTTCAAATGAGAACCGTGAACAAAAACAAGTCGAGACTGTTAACGCAAAAGGACGTTTTTTAAATCTGTTGTGTTTTTAAAAAACTCTATACAACAAATACTAAAAATAAAGAATAAAACAGACAGGAAGCAGAAAGGAAGTAGTCATATACAAGTAGACATCATTGTATACAAAAGCCGAGTTGTTCAGCTCAGTGTTAGTGACCAGTGATATAAACTCTCTGAGGGAATATTTCATATTAGTCAATAAATATGAGAGTATACAATAGAATAAGGAGTAAGGGACAAAAAGAGAGCAGGAAACAGACAAGGAGGGAAAAAGCTGAATAGTCTCTATGGCTTTTACAGGCTTTGTGGCCCAAATAACCTTTAATATCATCATACAGTAGCAACAAACACTAGCCGAACCTCCAAACAGTCACTCCAGTGAGGGCAGAGCTCCAAGAACGCAAATAAAACGCAAACAAAACCGCTTGAGAGAGACGGAAGTGGGATTATTGGAAAATACTGATGACCTGCTGCGACTGCGTCTGGATTCTGTCTCTGCACACACACTCTGCACACACACTTCATGGTATATTTAACTATCAGCTACTTCGTTCTCATCTTAATGTTTATGGAATCAAGATGCATTTCTTAAAAAGTAGAAAAATCACATTTAAACTAAAAGATTAACACATGCTCAAACCGAATGACATGCAATTTATCTGCATGTGCAACAGATACATAAGACCAGAGGTTGTTGATATAAATGTGACATATGAACTTGCATCATTTAATTATGTGATATATATATATATATATATATATATATATATATATATATATATATATATATATATA
>JAGRRF010009292.1:29741660-29757326 GCA_019097615.1 Morone chrysops
AGACCTCAGCAGGTTTGTGGATTCACAGATCCATAATTAAAGATCTCTCTAAAGCATTCTTACTATGAGTGATACATGAATGCCAAAGTTACAGACTGAATTCTTTCTGTATGTGTTCAAACTGGTTGGAAGTGGGTGGGGTTGCAAAACCAAAATTACTATAATTCCTAAATATTACAAAGAGTGACATGCAAAGAAATCTGCATCTAAAAGTGTTGTCTGTCTGTCAGTCTTGTGTTGTCTGTCTTTTGGTTTGTGTCTTTCTTTTTGGTTTGCGAGTCAGTGTTTTTTTTATGTGATTAATGATGCAATTAAAAAGAACACAATAATAACAACAATAAAAATGCGTCACCCTTGGTGCGCTCTTAAATGACCAGTGTGTGAGAGTTAGTGGCATTGAGTGGTACAGTGGCAGATTACTATGGCGTAAATTAAGGTCCTATCTACAACCAGTGGTTGGTTTGTTCGTTCTGGGCTCCTGTAGAAGAGGAGCCGCTCCCTCTGTTGATAAAAACTGGTAACAAAAAGGTAACAAAAACACAATGTTAATTTTTTATACACTAATGAAACACTGGATCTTTAGAGCACCCCAGGGTGGAAAGATTGTTTTTTATTTTTGTAAACAAAAATTGTTGGTGTCTACTTGAGGCTAAACTTCAAGTCTGTTCTGCTGTTAAGAAGATCTCATTCACACCCTGAACTAAACTTATGGGTCAACTTACCTACAACCTGCAGACAGAGACATGAAGGCACCCATGGGGTTTGTCTAGGAACATTTATAATCTAGAATGCAAAGGAGGGAAAAGCTAATAAAAATTGTGACACATGAGCCGACTTTCTGAGTTATGGCTGTGTTGAGGACCATTTGTCTACAAGGGGGACGTAGAGAGGAGTCAGCGACCCTGAGTGGTTTATTAAACCAGTGAATATCCGCACAGAAACATGATCATAAACAAACATCAAAATATAGCATCACAGTAGCTGTACATAGTGACCCATCCCCCTGTAGGAAGTTGCTGTACAGGATTGTCTACTTTTGCACCTTTTTAATCACCACTGAGAAATAAAAGGTCAATAATATCCCACATGCTGCCTGATAATTGGGACTCACTGTCAGTATCATGAGTGAGTACAAGTGATCAAACACTCTGCTGGATATTTTTATCTTTTTTTTAGTCTACAACGTCCTCACCACTCTCACACAGCTTTGAGGATTAAAGCGCTCATAAAAGTTAGTTTTTTTTAAATTGCCACTCAAAAAAAAAAAAAAGCTGAGACAAATATGTTATTTGTGTCCCTCAAGGTGAAGATAGAGAGTATTATTTCTTTATCTTTTATCTGTTCTTTAATTTATTTTTTACCATGTGGAGCTTAGACAGAGATCAGCATGAAAATCTGACAACATCCCTCATTGCATCTCTGATTACCCATGAGCCACGATGTCTGGCTCTCTGGCAGCAGGTTCCGAGATGGTAATGTCTGTTTGTATGAGTTTGCAGAGAAAATGACTAATTCTTCTCAGATTTAGCGACATATGAAATTACAACTAGCATCAGTAGTTGCTCTTTCTTAAGGTTTTATCACAGGCTGTCAAGCCAAGCTGTGATGACATGTTTCCACTGCAGCCTGGCAGCAGCCCCGCCTTGATTTCAGAGCCAACCCGTAACAGTTTACCCCGACTTGTGTGGCTTCACTAGAGAGAGCGCTCTGTTTTCTCTGTGTTCAGCTCTCAGTACTTCTGTAGCTTCTACCTGACTGTGGTTTGGAGTTTAGTTTCTCTCTTGTGTTCCTGTACATTCACTACCAGCCTTATTTTACTGCTTACTGCATTCTCACATTCAGCTGTATCAGAGCTGTTTTCCTGCAGTTAAACCTTCACATTAAAAGCTATTCCTTAATAAAAACTAGGTCTAATTAATCAGATATTCTTCATGAGGTAAACCACTTTACCTTGCCCAAGTTGTTGCTGCTAGTGGCATCCATGTCATCACATCTGAAATCATACATTTTCCAATTATCCCACTTTTTTTGAGCAATCAGGAAGAAAGGAATAAAAAACAAAAGGATAAAAGTTGGAGAGGAAGAAAGAAAAATAAAAAGCAAATAGAATAATAGAAGGAAAATAAAACTGCCCTTCCATCTGAACATCTCCTCATTCTCAGAAGCTACCTCAGTGATGCAAACTCATCCTTTCATTCCACCTCCTTCATTAGTACGGTGCAAACTTCTGTCTCTCCGGCTTCTTCATCCCGTTGGCCGAGGATGAGATCTTGGCCGTGTAGGATGCCAGGGCAGCTGCTGCGTGAGCCTGAACTGGAACACCTGCCGACGCTGCTGTCTGTATCGAACCCGGTAACATGGGAGCCCCGATAGCAGCCGCTGCCGCCGCTGCTGAGGCAGGAGGGGTGGAGAGTGCCAGGTAGGGGATGGATTTCATCCCCAGGAGGCTGGAGAGGGGGAGGGCGTAGGGAGCGCCCAGGATGGGAGCATGGGGCATTGTGGCGCCCATCGCTGCCAGGGGGGAGGAAGAGGAGGACGAGGCAGAGGCAGGGGGGGCGGGCTGGGTGAAGCTCATGGTCAGGTCAACGGGAGACGGCATGGAGGAGGACTGGGCGGTGGATTTGGCGGTCTCTAAACTGGAGGAGGGGAGGGACGGGGGTAAGGGAGGGAGGAAGAGGTTGGGAGGGGAGGTGGAGGGAAGGGACGGAGGGTGGAGGGAGGGGAGGAGAGGGGTAAGGGAGAGGGAATTTTGGATGGAGAAGGGTTAGAGGGTTAAATAAAAGACATGTTAAAAAAAATCAAGAGTAAAAACCAAAAGGAAAAAGAAACAAACAAACAGGATATTTTGGAGAATAAAAATGAAATAAAGGAAATTTGACAAAACTAAAATCATAAGACAGGTGTGTTTTGCTGGAGGTTGCAACAGATTATTGTAGGGGAGTTCGCTGTACGGATGGGGGGTGTGCTGTATAAGTTGGGGTGATGGCTTGGGAGGGGGCTTAGGGAGGAAGGAACAAAACCATTATAGATATATTAGGATGAAAGCTTTGCCAGAGATGATGTTGATTCAAAAACAGGAAAAAGAAGCATAAAAATATATTCTGTACCACAAATCACAGTAATTGTTTTAGAGAGCTGAAGTCCTTAATGGCCAAAATCCAGCAAAGTCTACAATGCAGCTCCAGCAGCCGGAACGTGACGGAGACAAATCCTGCCACAGGCGCGATGTCATGAAGCTGTGTATCGATGACTGGACTGGACACTAACATCAAACATTAGAATTTCAAGCAAGACAAAACCAGATTATGTTGTTAGCTTTCAACAACTAGAGCTACAAATTATAAATTATAAATTGTCAAATGTTACTAACCAAAAGAGTACAGTAGATACCCATTTAACTTAAAATCTAAAAAACCTACAGTGCTATCCTTCAACATCTTAGAAAAAAAACAATGAACTCACGATAGTGAAGGTCCAGCAGGGGCTAACAAGGCTGGCTTGAGAAAGGCAGTGAAACTTTAGCTCTCTAAAACACAATTTCTTAAAATCTTCTGAAGCAGTTGCAAAGTCAACAATGTGTGTTTTCAATTATTTTGAAGAGGATCATTTCTTCAAGTATTAGGGCGCTGGCTTGGGCAAACTTACAGCAAATCACATATGAAGTCCTGTAATTAACATATAGCCTGTTAGCCTGGATACATTATCTAGATAATGATATGATAACAGGCCATTGAACTTACACCTGCTATAGAAATTATATTTTTGTAGTCTAACCCAGAAGTTAGCGTCACCCTGGTGGCATTTTTCATTCGATTTTGGATTATTGCAGGAAATAAGCTCTGTGGCGAACAAAGGTTTCTAATACCTTGTTATTGTGCAAAATCTACACAAATGAACACAAATGTGAAAATCTCTTGTTTTAACCACAGACCTTATTTCAGGTATGTAACCAAAAACCCATTGAAATAACCTTTAGTAACTGACTTCAATAGCGCCACCATGCGGTCAGTTATTAAGCATATCAAATTCTAAAACTTTGAAAAACAGAAACATTTTTGTACAGTGGGTTCCTTGGATGATACTAATTTTACTGATATAGGCCATACCTTAAAAACATTCTGTCAAAACAAAAGACATTTGTTGCTTTTTTTGGAACATATTTCATTAAATCTTCACCAAAATCAGTGAACCACATTTAGATAAAGCCGAACAAAACTTATAGGTCTGTGTTTTGGTACTTAACGTGTTTCTGTATTTGGTTACCAAACTTTTGAAGACGTGGCTTGATGTACTTAATGAGCCATAACTCTTCAATGCTGAATTGGATTGCAACCAATTTGGGAATGTACATAATGCCACATTGCACGTGTGTGTAACATTTCATACAATTCTACTGACAATAGCTCCACCATAATACACAGACACAGGACAGAGATCAGTGCTGTCTATTTGATTAATACAATAGTAACAATAATGATATTTTAGGTAAGTGTCTGTCAGGTAAGTGAAGGTCAATATTTTGACAATAATTTTCTTGCACGGATAGTATTATTGTCAAATGGACTCAATCAAATATTTATAACTAAGTTACAGAGGTCAGGATGAATACAGGGCATCGGTCAGTGTTCTAGATACGGGGCATCGTTAGAGCTCTAGATACAAGGCGGAGGTCAACATTGTAGATACAGGGCAGAGGTTAACATTGTAGGTACGGGTCAGCAGTCAGCGCTGTAGCATTGGTCAGTGCAATGGATGCTGATATTATTAATAAGTTCTAGTGAAGTCTAATAATTTGTTTGTTTGCTGTAAGTAAAGACATTTTTTCTCTCTTTTGGCACATATTTCATCCAATCTTTTCTAATCTCCTCTAATCCAAAATGAGTGAATAGAATATCTAAATCAACCCGAAAAGGACTTTAAGTTTTTGTTTGGGTATCACTTATCGGTTGTCTGTAATTGCTCACCAACATTTTAAAGGCGTTGCCAGATGCACAGAATTCTTCAGTGCTGAATTGGATGGCAACCAATTTGGGAACGTTTTACAAAACAGCCACATTGCACATGTGTGTAACATTTCATGCAATTCTACAAATAATAGCGTGTCAGCCCATATGTGAACAAATTTTTTTAACAATTCTTGATCTTGCAGGTGATGGTCGACATCTAAAAGCTAGAATTGTAAGAAAATCTCTACACTTATGTTTTGTGAGACTGTACTGATTCTTAAAACACTGTATTGATTTATCATTAATATTTTAGATTCATTCTATTTGATCTGATCTATGTTCAGTTATTTGACTCTTCGACTCCAAACGTAACAACCTAAACTGAGACATGAAGTATCGCAAGCGTAAACACCAAGAACACGGGCCTATATACCAGGCTGAGTAATAACGGGTGCATCACTAGTATTAACAAGCCTAGCTGATAGCAACATATTGAATTAGATTTCGCCAATACAAAGCCCTATTAAATACATCATTGTTGTTAAGTCTTGACCTAAAAAAACATTCATTCCTGTTTGATTTACAGGTTGATAGTGCAGCTCAACAACAACTCAGAATGACCGTATCTCATAAGTTTACACAACCATTAAAATGACAACTTTATAGGGGGGTCTGTTGATGTTGTGTAGAACCCAAGTGTTACTGTATTTTAACTGTATCTCCTGCAACAAAATAATAAACATTAGATTTATTATAGATAGAAAGATTCTGTGGCAGCCATCTTAAATGCATGAGCCACATGAATGAGGAAACATTGAAGCCGTGGCTCCTTTCTCTCCACACTGTGGAGGGAGTGTTTATGTCTGACAGGTTCCCTGATTGCACACGAAGGTCCAGAGGGAGCACACTCCAAGGCATGAATAACCAACGGCAGATAAAAGGGAGTCACGTTCAGATCAGAGCGGTCATCCCCTATTTGTCTCTGACAAAACTGCACAAAGCAGAAGCACTATTCCGAGTTCTCTGCGAGAGAGGCAGACGTTCTGTGACTGAATTACTGTCAACATAACAAAATCACAGAATAATCTAGCTAATGCAGATATGTGATAGAAACAGGTGATATGATGCCAAGCTACAGTAGGGAACAAATTAACATATTACAAGGCTCCAGGGCAAAGTTCTTCTGTTGGGCCTCTACCGACACTCCGTTTGTGTTGCACATGTACTGTGTTGCCTCCACACAGAAGACGACAGCAGCCTTGTTATATTTCACCAGAAATCAAATGTTATAACATTTATAGCCCCCAGCTGTTCTGTGTCAGTTAGATTTGGTAATTTAAAGGTATAACATCTAACATTTACCCATACAATCTCTATAAACACATAAACATAAACATAAAGATACCTCTGTTACATTATCCCAAATGTTTCCAACAGGGTTCAAACCCAGAGAAATCGGTCATTTACTATAACTTCCGAGTAAACACGGTTTACGTCAGAGACTCAAGTAGGAAGTTAGAAAATATTGGCTACACGTAACATAAATAAAAGTTTTGTCCCTGAACAATGAGGTGAGATAGATTTTCATCAGCAATGGTGGTTGAATGAAGACTCAAATGATCCCACGCTACTTATCAAACTATGTCTTTTGTTACTGTTTTGATGTGAGAGACTCCCTAGTGGCAGAAATTACATTCTGTATGTTTAACAGATGTATAAAATGATATATGTACCATGATATATAATGTGTCATAGCTGATGACATGAAATGATTTATAGATGTTGCAATATTTAATCTTTCAAAAGGTCCAGTGTGTAGGATTTAATAACTTCCTCATTTCACCCTCCCCGTCCAAGTGTGTAAGAGAAACTATGGGGGCTGCGAGTAAACGTGGATGACCCTATCTAGAGCTGGTTTTGGTTTGTCCTTTCTGGTCTACTGTAGAAACATTCAATATGACAGATTCCATGGAACACAACCCACAGCGCCTGTAAATAACAATGGCTCAAAACATAACGCTTAATATTCAGGTGATTCTACACTAATGAAAACATAGTTATGAATAATATATTCCATTTCAGGCCAAACACCTGCCCAAATGTTACACACTGGACCATTTAGATGCATTACAATCCAAATGTGCCAGCAGCAGTATTTCCCCAGGTGAAGACATGAACAGTAGACAGTTCTGTTTGATGTACACGGGTGGGCTGGTTCATACATACACATGCAAGAACATCACACACACATGCTCACACTGAACACGACAGGACTACATTTGAGGTATAGAAGTCTAAAGATATTGTGACTTATAGATAATTATTAGCATCTTCTCAGTGATGCATCAGTGCATCCTGTTTGATCAAAGACAGCGGCTTTGAATGACTGCTGCTTTAATGGATTAAAACTAAAAAAGAAAAGTGCAAGCAAATATTGCACATGCCATAAAAAAAAAGAGATCAAATAATTTTACTCAACATCAATAAATGCTTTACTGCTTATAACTCCATGCTGATAGTTGATCTTATTTTCCCATGTTACTTTTGAGAAAAATTTTATTTTAGCTCACATTCACTGGCAACAGATGTAAAAAATAACAGAAGCACAAATATAACAGAGCTAGTTAACAAGTTAACCATATCAGGCTGGTGACATTTTGTCATGTCACGCTGGTGACAAGTTCATTTATAGTGGTAGAAGAAGTAAAAGTATCAGTAAAACAATTTATAATACACAAGTCCTGTATTCCAACTCCTACTTAAGTAAAAGTACATAAGTATCAGCAGTAAAATGTACTTAAAGACCAGTGTATACCTCAGCCATTCATTTGTGTAGGAGAAACTATGTTGGCCATAAAACTCAAGCCAGTGATTGTTTGTTTGTTTGATTTGTCCCTTCTGAGCAACTGTAGAAACATGGCTGTTCAACATGGCGGACCCCGTGGAAGAGGACCCACTCCCTCTGTAGATAACATAATGTAATGGCTCATTCTAAGGTAATGACCTGGGCCTTTTAAGTACTGTGCAGTAAAATGACTGATTTATTATTATTATTATTATTATCTAGGATTAATATAGGATATTAGATGAATACTGATGCATTAATGTATTAGTATGTTGAGACCAGTGGCTCAGTGTTGGGCTCCATAAGGTTAGAAATCTGAGGGGTTGTGAGAAAGCTCTGATACACAAATTATAATTTTATAATTTCAAAGTTTCTGCTTCACACAGTGTCTCTTGAGTATATGAAGAAATTTGATAAGGAGACACACTCTTTTAGTAAGAGATCACAAGCAAAAGGCTGAAAACCACCAGTTTAATCTTTAATCTTTTAAACTACTCATGTTTTGAGTGAAGTAAAAAGTCAAAAAGTATAATATTTCCCTCTGAAATGTAGTGGAGTAAAAGTACAGATTATTAAATATAACACTAAAAGTAAAAATTTTTAGTTACTTTCTACTTCTTATGGAAAGTTAATACAGCACAACTACTGTATGCTAAGGAGAAGATATTCTCACACAGTTTCTAGGAATGATCTGCTGTCCTGTGGTCAGCCAGTGAGACATTGGGCTAGCAGAAAAAGTCTCATCTGTCTGTTGTCTGATTAAAAACAAATGTAATAGAAAAGAGCGGATTCGTCACGGATACTTCAGCGTAAGTCTCTCACCTTCCCTGACCTGACATTTCAGACTGAATGAGGCTGACCCATCTTTACATTTGTGTGTGTGATTTGCCCAACCTATTCTCCCTGCTGTCAGTGGCAGGAAGAGTGGTGAGTGAAATATCAATTTCATCCAGAGTCCAATCATGAATTTGCATATTCATAGTCATGGCAAGCTGTATTAAGCCTGCCTGTCTGCATCCTGTCTCTGATATCGAGAGTCTGATTAAACGTCCTGGTGAAAGAGAAATAACTTGTTCTCTGCGTTAGATGTAGAGCTTCATTCCTTTTTATAATGTAATGACTCTCATGACACATTCTACAGATGTACTTTATAAAGCATGCACTACAGAAAAGAGTGCAGTGATGCTCCACTTAACCCAGAACACAATAACAAGTTATAATGGATGCCATTGTATAAGAACCATTCAACATAATGTAATATTTGCATGGACAAAAACAACCAAACCCTGCCCAAACATTAACCCGGATCATTTAAAAAATATATTATATTTCTAATGATATCATATATAGCAGTATAACAGTCCTAGGGGACATTTTTCTTGCTAGTTAACAATAACTGTATAGAAATAGCCAATTTTCCACAGTGGCCACAGTTATCTCAGTTACTCATCCATGAAATGATTGAATGTTATGATTGATGAGAAGAAACCTTGACAGTATTTTCATCTGTGATCTCAACTTGTCTGTTTTCTGGGTGTTCATTAAAAAGTTACAAGAAAAAAATACTTAATAAAATAAAAATACTTTAATTTTGATTTGTGCCTTTTAGTTCTGAACATAAAGCTCGTTGCTGTGGAAGGTTGACGGCTATAGGACTGCCACTGACATCATGAGGTAGATTTTGAGCCATCGTACCATGACAGCTATTGTTGTATCCAGATACTTCCCTTTAGTTTGGATGCTTACCATGAAGTGATTAGGTACTGAGCCAGGTTGATGGCTATCGGCGTGCCGGTGATGGTGACGTGGCGGTCACTGGTGCTGTCGATCTGACTGCCGATCTTGATCTGAGCCCCCGATACCTGCCGGATCTCATTAATCTTGGTGCCCTGACGACCAATGATTGAGCCAATCAACTGTGAAGAGGATGAGACAGAGGATTAGGATTAGAGACATTTTGGGTTTCTTAAAGGAAAGACTTTTTTTTCAATAAACATTCTTGCTTTGATATTCTTGTTGGTAGTTATTAAGCCTATCTGTGTGTCTGTCAACACTTGAAATGAATCTGTCTCTATTTAAATGTTTGTCTATTACTTCTTTTTATTTTTTTTAATTCTTACAATATTCAACATACCTGTCCAAATGAATCAGCATCAACGAGATTAGGAGTCTCTAGCCATGCTGGCTGCTCTGTGTGGCCTTGAGTTGAATGCTAATGTCAGCATGCTAACAGCCTCACAAGAGCTGTGTTTCCATCCAAATAGATTGCAAATTTTAACCAAACTAGGTAATCTGACAAAACAAAATGCGAATGAATACTTGTTTTCATCCACTACCATTACATGATTATAAGGAGTTGGTTCACAAGTGGAGGTGGAGTGAAGCTCAAATGGTTAAAAGCAACATAGAAAACAGAATGGAATTGGGACATTTTCTGTATCTAAATATTAAAACACAATATTAATCAATATACAAGACAACTACAGATACTAAAATGACCACAGTGCTGAATGAACTCCTCTTGGACACATTCACAACAAACACTGAACATGACAAGCTTCAAAAAGCTTATTAACTTCAGTGTTTTAGCTGATGGATGAACCCACATACACACTTCTGTCTCTCTATATTGTATTCTCTCTGTCTAAGAATATGGAAAAGCAACAGGTGGTCAACTCTGACTCATCTGTGAGTATGTACGTGTGCTATACTGGTCCCAGTGGGGGTTTTGGTAATGCAGTAGGTGTCAAATAGTAACAATAGACAGATAGTTAGCTATCTCGTCAATGCAAACCATAAATATGTCTCTTTACCTTTTTTCTAAAAGGCAGACGTGTGTTGGCAGGGTGGCATGAGGATGGTATCACACCATGGTATACCTGTGTGTCAAGGTTGCATTTGGAGTTGAACTGCATTTTTTTTTACAAATACAGATAGAAATCTGATAATAACAAAACAGAGGGACTGAAACTATTGCAGAGGAAATTTAAGGATTGCGCTCAAATGAGACCAGGTGTCATTTTTCTCTGACAAAACAAGAAATATTAATGACACTGCAACATAAAACCGTTTAATATAATATAACCGTTTGTTCTCGGCTCTGAAAATGTGGAAAAACAGGTCCCATATATTGAGAGGATTTAAATGTGACAGCACAGATAATAAGCAGTGCAGTCTTAGTGTCAACGCCAGAGAGGGTGTTAATGTAATCCAATTAAAATATATAACAAATAAAAATATAATACATATATTTTAATGATCCCCATAAGGAAGGTTTGGCATAAACAATCGGTGTACAAACAGCTAATTAACTCTCAGCCTGGCTCATTAACATTAAATATAATACACACACAGATATTACTATAACTTTATCATTTACAGTTAATTATTTGTTCACTTGTAAAGAAAATTAAGAAACAATAATGTAATAATACTTTGCCCCAGAGGGTAGTGATTAATTCCAGGTTAATGGCAGTAAAGTCATTTCTTGATTTCAATACATGAACTTGTTTTCATGCGATCAAAACTGGGTGTCAAAAGGAAAAAACCAATTCAAAAAGTAGTGTAATAATGTAGTATCTTAGTCAGGTGTTCCACCATAAGCCTTCAGAGCAGCTTCAGCTGGTATTACGGTTGTTGCAGTGCTAAAGTCAAGCCCACAGAACAAAAAAAAGTGACAGTAAACAGGCGGCCAGTGTCAGTGCCAGTTCTAGATGGATTTTGAATTAAAGCAATACATGTTTTCCGATCAAGTGGGCTTCATCAATGGTTTTGTCTTGAAAGAGGAAGTTACTTCAGACTCAGTCAAGACCAACTGGAATATTTGGTGAGACCAATGGCCAACACCGAATTCAAATACCAGCAAGTGCAAGTACCAACTGCTACCTAACGTATGGAGAATGTACTATTTGTTCTGTTTCCACAGGAACATTCCTAAACCACATCGTCTGTCTGACCCAATACCTACTGCCTCATCAGTCAGCTAGGCTGTTGTTGTTCTGTACAGTTGTACGTTACTTCTCTCAGGGTGTATGATGCCAGATAACGGCAACAGGACTGCAGTTATATAGTGCTTTGTTTTGCCTCTCATTCACACACACACACACACACACACACACACACACACACACACACACACACACAGATGGCTGCAAGCTAACATGCAAGGTTCTGGTGTGATCAGCGGGAGCAATCTGGGGTTCAGTGTCTACGCTCAAGGGCGATATGACATGTGGAAAGGAGGAGCTGAGAGCTGCTCTACCTCAAAGCCTCCTTCTCCTCTTTTTAAATGAAACTTCTGAACACTGACTCCATCAATCCTCTTCATTCAGCCGTCTCACTTTCTCTTCCTCTCTGTTCTTTTTATCCGCTTCTGACCCAGATCTTTCCTCTATTCAGACTCTTTGCCTCCTCTTTTTCTGAATCCTTCATTCAGTATCATTGCATCCCTGCCACTGCATCTCTCTCTTTCTTATGATTTCTTCTCTCTCTCTGCACCACAAACATGCCCCACAAGTCATTTGGCCAAAAAGCTCTGATGTAGATCTGGTCTGTGTGCTATAGTGGGCTATTCGTGGAAAGGGCTCTGACTATTGAAGTGTGTGTGTTTCTGTGTGTGTGTGTGTGTGTGTGTGTGTGTGTGTAATAGCTATAATGACACTGTGGAAGACAGAAGACAAAGCACCAGCTGACAACAAGCAGGTCAGGACCATTTGTGTGAAATCCACCTTTAGCCGCTGTTCAACCTCACAAACGGCCTCGTTGAATCATAAACCGCCTCCTGTGAGTGATAACCAGCAGGACAGTGTCTGACAAAAACCTCATATATCCAGTCTTGGACCATCATCACAGGTGTGCTATGGGCTAACCTGATTTAAGTTACAAGAAAACAGAGTTTGTTTAATAACAAATCACTTAAAATAAACTCAGTACTATTTTGATGTATCTATGACATGTCTGTCCATTAACCCTCTCCTAGAAATTACATTCTGAAGTACTAATTTGCGACAACAATTTTATTTTGGAAAGAAACGCAGCGTCCTTGCCTTCGGAGATTAGTTTGTTATCAACATAATGAGGAAACATTGTTAATTAATCCTGTTGTTAATTAATCTGGCGAGTTGCAAAATGTTGACACTCAAAGTACCAGTAAGATGACAACATAGTTCATTTGTTTTCCTTCAAAATATACAATCTCGGAAATATGGAAGAAAGTGAAGCATAATTAAAGGTTTGTATGGTGATGTTTATTAAGGGTAAGGAAAGATTGGAGTCTTGGTTTAGTGTTAATGCTGTACAGCCAGAATATTGAACTCATCTACATACTTTATGGCTGACTTAAGGGATATAATTACCCATCACACACTGGGAAACACTCTCACAACAAACCCACAAGACTCCACCTTGTGTAACACACACCTGCTAACCAGAGGTAGAGAAAGGATCCAATCCTTTACTTGAGCAGTGCAAAGTGCAAATACCCCACTTTGAAAATACTCCACTACCAGTACAGTGAGGGAACAACAGCCTGTCCCCAACAACTGAAAAAACACTGAAAGCAGTTTGGTTTTAGTTTGTCTTTCTCTTGTCTTTCTGTTCAATCACTGGATTGATTGATGGAATAATCGGAAGACTACTCAGTTACTACAATAACCTATAGCAGCTACACTGAAGCTACCTTCAGATGTAAAACAAGCTTTGGCTTTCACACTTTCAGCAAGGCTGGCTGCTCTGGAGATAAGAGGTTTTCACCGGATGCTGTACAGTGTTGTGTGTCCCCCCTCTGAGCGGCTTTATGTAAGTGCTATTGGGTAAAATCAGCTTGAAGCTGAAGAGGAGGAAGAGGACGGACCGAGGGCTATTTTTGGGTGATTCCCTGCTGCCCTTGTAATTTGGAAAGGTTTACTGAAGGAGAGAGAGAAAAGCAGAGAGAGGGGGGAGTGTCAGACAGGGCTGTTGTTAAATCTCTAACTGTGAGCTATAGGATGTCATTAAGCTGCTCTGCTTGGCCCTGCTCAATGACTCACTCACACACACAAACATATCACACACTAACATGCACAGAGTCTTAAGTCCCTCTCTGATCTACACTATTGTGTCTCTGTGTCCCCCTTGTATTTCTCTCAGACCAGCCGGACAATACGAGCACATGTGAGCAGGATTGCATGTTTAATGTGTGTGTGTGAGTCTATGCATGTTACAACCACACAACACATGAATGGAAGCTCAGGGGTTTTGAAACTGGAGCTTAATTTATACTTGAGAGGTGAGCACCTGCAGAGGTGTTGATTATCTCATCAGAATGGAGAGTTTCCGGTGAAAACATGACCTCATACTCATCTGTCTGTGCTTTACTGTGCTACAGGAACATCATCCATAAAGAACCAGTGTCAAGAAATGTTAACTGATGTGACTGCAGGAGTTCCCGAGGAGAAGTCATCTAACATTTGCCATTAGAGACTGAGGAAGAGATGAGAAAGGAGCAACGCGTCAGGGAGACTGAACTGTAAATATGAAACACACATTAGTGTCAGCATTATTTACTGTATTCTGCTGTCTTTTGTCATTTTATTATAATCCTATTGTTCCATGCATTATATGTAAGACCCAACAATGCCAACTCTCTCCATCCACGAGAGGGATGTTAACAGGTCACCATCAAGCACTGTGCCCTTCACACACGCTTGCTTTAAAATCTCCAACATCCCTGTCCCCAAAAACACCAAGGACCTCAGGACTCAGATCCCAACAAACCCAACATGGGTCAAAGAGTATGTTTGTGTGGAACAATGTGGGAGGATGTCTAAATATTGTCTATCTAATTTCCCGTTGGGCACAGCGCAGAGAAAGACGGTGAATGGTTAACCTGCACTCGACCCGTGTGTGTACGCAGTATGATTGACATCAAACACAGCCCCGTGATGACAGCCTTTCCCGGCTATACGTGGGATGTGGAACAATGGATTAAAATGCTGTGCAGTCGCACATGAAGTGTGACACCTGGTCAATCTACCACAGACCTGTCTCCTGAATCTATACATGAAGTAATTTGATAGCCTTGTGCTGTCTTTACTACTCATGGCAACTACCGTGAGGTTAGTGAACAATCTTATGGCAAAATATATATATATATATATATATATATATATATATATATATATATATATATATATATATATATTTAAGGTTAGAAGGTTAGAGTTGAGCAACTAAAACACACACTGAGTTGGTGCTCCTAAATACTTATCAAACATGTCCATATGTGTTTGTCCTCCTGCAGACAGGGTGTCTGTATTTAACCCACTGTGTGACAGACTGAATAACTAACACTCATTGATGGATGGATGGAGAGAGGCAAAGTGGAAGAGAAGTAAAACAGCAAGTGTGGCAGGAAAGGGGGAATATAAATATAAATATATTGTCTCAATGTTACTGGGAAAAACACACTCGCTCGCTGCACGTGTGTTTCCCTCTCAAACTGCACATATTTGTACATTATTAGTGAGTTAGATCTCATCCTCTGTTTGGTGTTTTTCATTAAACTGTCATGATCCCTGCCGTGCCAACACTCATATTCAGTTGTTGCTGCTGTCAGCAGCCTGTAAACCAGGAAGAAGTGGTAACGGTAATGTGAACAGGGGTAAAGAAAGACTGGAAGCAAACAGAGGGAGTTCACTGCTCTCTGTTTGTGAAGGTCTGTGTATATCATTAACCATGTTAATAATAATAAGAAGAAGATATACTTTATTGATCCTGTAGGCGGAAATATTTTTTTCACTCTTTTTTTATACACACACACACAGGCTGAAATGCAAGGTTGCCTTGCTCAAGGGCACCTCGGCAGTGCACAGGAGGTGAAACTGGCACCTCTCCAGC
>JAGRRF010009292.1:29853187-29865228 GCA_019097615.1 Morone chrysops
CCCTGAGATAACTTCTGTTGTGAATTGGCGCTATATAAATAAAATTGAATTGAATTGAAGGTTTGCAGTTCAATCCCCGGTCCCCCCCTCTGCATGTTGAAGTGTCCTTGAGCAAGACACTGAACCACAGATTGCTCCAGATGCCATCAGTATATGAATGTGTGTGAATGTAGTGTAGCACTTTGAGTGGTCGGAATACAAGAAAGTCCATTTACACACAAACTATTCACAGTATTTCTAACTTAATCGATTCAATAAGGAATTAGAACAGCTTCAGTACCAGAGTCAGATAAAATGCTATCAAACCCCATCCTAAAGACTGTCCATTGTCCTCACCTAAAGAAATTATTGGACATTCATTAAGACAAATTCTTCAAATGGGGAGGATATGTTGTGTTAATGTAACTTATGGCAACACATTCATGGGGAGCTGGACAAGGCCCTGTGTCCCACAACAGGAGGTGTGCTGTCAATATTTCTAGTAATGATGTATAATGTAATTATACAGCTTCGTGGGCTAAAGGAGGAAGCTAGCTCAGCTAGCTAACAATTGTTTTGTATTTGTATCATTAGAAGCCAACGGGTTCTGGTTTAACAGTGTGGTTGTTAGGACCCAAACACTCAGAGTAAAGCTTGTTAATGTTCCGTTTGTCCGCGTTGCTTTCCAGGTTCTTTTCCGCTGTGAAAATTAAGACTTTATTCTTTTTTTCAGAGCTGATGTATGCTTTTAAAATGAAACTCATAACATATGCTCTGAAGTCATCTGACAGCTTTGTACTGAAGGTTGTGAAAAACAGAAAACACAAAATGAGCCAGCAGTTAGCGGACGTGCTCTGACAGCTGAGCAGAGACTCAGCTAAATATATCTGGTTTTCAGAATGCAGATCTTTTTTTTTCTCCATTCAATCCTTTTACATCTCACTTTGTCTGCTGTTCTGAAACAGCTCCTCCGGCCTCCGTTCGTCTTCCTGCGCGCTATCAATTCTGTTAGTTACGGCTCATTATTTTGCAGAGTTGTGCAATTTTGTGAGTTGAGAATGAAATCAACCGGGAGGCAAATTACTCTGAATGGTATTGACTTGATGACATGAACACAATCCTCATCGCTGTGCTTCATGGAAAGCCTTTTGTCCCGGAATAGATTTGTGAGTTTGTGTGAGTGACCGTGTGTTAAAAAGCGCTTGGAAAAGAGAGAGAGAGTGGGAGGTAAGTGGAGGGTGGAATATGTATGAATTACTGAGACAGATCTGCATCAAGCATGACTGGTCTGCAGAAAGATCCTGAGACACTTTAAAGGAAGAAAGAGGTTTCAAGAAAAAGAGGGCAAAACAAGAAAGAGAAACATGAAGAAAAGATCAAAAAATTCGAACAGAGAGCGTGTGCTGACTCTCAGTCCCTGAATGCAACCGACAGGAAGCAGAAACTGTCTTTCTTTCCATTCATTCTCAGGTTTTTGGTCCCTGCAGGCAGCAGGACACACAGTACCAACAAACACCGTCAGGTTGAAACCACCTTTCTCTCTGGCCAAAACAGATCGGCTTCAACCTTGAGGGCCCACTCCATGGATAGAGGGATGAGAAATCCATCGCCCGGGAGTCAATAAGTTTGTCCCAATTGAGCAAACAGATAGTGTCGTCTCCACAGCAAATATAGAACCGACCTCAGCCCTCCTCCGTCTATACCTGCTCTCATTTCCAAAATCTTTCATTACTCAAACATCCAGATGCACATAAACAAACATGGCGAGCCGGTGTTTAAAATAAACATCACACGAAGACTCAAACACGGATTCACACGTGGTCTCGCCAATTCACGACACGGATCTAAATCTGTGCAACCTGCAGATCAAACAAACACGCATGCCGAGCCGCGCCGAGCCGCGCCGGGCTATATCTGTTTTTCCAATCTCATTTATGAGCCTTTCATAATCCTCGTTATTATAAGCAGCCAGTAATCGAAGCAGCCCCGGGGGCCCCCTCCCACCCGGCCCCCCGCCTCTCCGACTGGGCTGTGAGCCTAATACCAGCCAGGATGAAGTGTTTGTGAGGAATACAAATGGAGATGGAGGGAATGAGAAATAAGAGAGATGAAGAGGGTGAAATGACAAAAAACAGACAGAAAGAACAGCAGGCCGTGCTCTGAACTTTAATTCAAGATACGAAGCTGCCGACTGTCAGCGGCTCTACACACAGACACAATCCATGTCCATAGGTTCTAAAAAGGTGCTCCGACAACATTTGTTTCTCTTTTTCCAACCCTAAAAATTCCCTTCAGACAGATCTGAAGGAAAAGCAGCAATAACAGCAGAAAAAACAAACCGGTACGGAAAAGGAAAAGAAAATTATACAGAACAAGACTTGGCCCAGCAGGCCCAGATTTACTGCACAGATCAGTTACGGCCTTCTGAATCACTCGGGTCAACCACAACAGTTGCAGCCGACATGTCAAGAGGCGCTCCTTAAACGCTCGCTGCTCAATAACTGGTGAGAGTTTTTTAAAAGCATTAAGTGCCATTAATGGCACGCAGGAGGACATGAAATACTTGCTGTTTGGCCCTAAATGGCAGCAGGAGATAAATATTCCAGCAGTTAGTGATTCATTTCATTTGATTTCAGTTGAGTGAAATCCTCCAACCTGAATTTGTGCTCGATGGAGCTTGTGGCAGTGAAGTCAGAACCAGTTTCCAGTCGTTTATGAACAGGTTTTATGCATTGCTCCACTCGGTGGTGCGTTTCAGTGCAGGTTAGTGAGCGTGTTGCTAGTAAACCCTGCCTACTGGAAATAATGTTCATATGCTGCTTTTTTACAGGAAATCAACATGCATACAGATGCCTGTAGGATTATGCTTTTATTAAAAAGATGAGGAAGCAGATAGTTAGTTTTTCCTACAATAACTTCTCCTGTAATACAATACAATATGTGCTCTTTGCAACTAGAGCATATTTATTTAAAGATGGGGAAAGATCAAATCAGAAAGTCTAAAGTGACTTGAAGAACGTGTTGGACAGGGTGTGTTTACTGCAGCCAAATACATATTTTTTTCATGCACTGGTCAATTTAGAGATTCTGACTATTTTGGTTTCATTTGCAGGGTTGGTGGAAACACCCACTGAATTAAAGGACCAGAGTGTAAACTTAGTAAATGTAACTACTAGTTATGTTTACTTTATATCTACTAGTTAGTTAGTTTAGTTAGTTAGTAGTTAGACCCAATTTTGTGTTGTTCCAACTTAAAGTGACAATAACTTTTTCTAAAGCCCAGTTCAGACCAAAGATTCACAATAAGACACGTTGAAGCGCTACCAGTTCACACCAATGCAAATACACGAAACAGTATGTCACCACCATAGCAACGACTCCGTGTACCTTTAGGCTTTTTTTTTCTGTAGCTGGATATCATTTGTAGCGTCCTACGATTAAATGAGCGGGTCTAGGATTTGGAGCCGTCTGTGGGTGCACGGGTTTATTTTTAGGCTTGTTAAAGCCTTGTTGTTATTTTAAGGCTTCTCCTTCGTTGAAAACTCATCTCCATTTTGACCAGCTGACTATGCAACAAGCCAATTGGTTGTTGAAACAGGTGACAACCGGTTCACGCCGCCGCAGCGCTCTGACACTGTTGTGAATCTTTGGTTTGCAGAAACATGGCGCTCCAACACAGTGGACCCTATAGAAGGCAACCCGCAGCGTCTGTAGATAAAAACAGCTCCTTCTGAGGAAACAAAAACACAACGCCTATTGTTTCAGATAATTATACAATAATGAAAACAAACCGATGAATATTATATTATATTTCCTCAGTGTTTCACATTGGACCTTTAAAGTTTACTATAAAGTTTTACTGAAGTTCTATTGGAGTCAGTAATGGAACAAATGGATCAACTGAAGAATTGCCTGCAGTCAGAACTATTTTCATTAATTCATTTCAAAAACAAATAATTGAACAGTGTGAATACAAACTCCCCCCTTCCTCCCCCCTCCCTCCCTGCACACAGTAAATACTGAAGCATTAAAGCTGGAACCGATATGACTGAACGCATCTTCAAACTGTAATCTTATTTACATCAGTGCTTCATATTCATCTTCATGTCATATCATTAATCTTAGGTCCGCACTTAATTAACTAATGTTGAGTCTGTGGATTTATCGAGCTATTTACAATAATAACTTTCAAACTGAATATCCACTCATTTCTTTTATTTTTATGACACAATATGCCGGATATGGCATTAGTGAAGCTGATGAGTCATTCCTCTCAGTCAGCGCTGTGACTCATCAGTTGTAATCCTGCTCTATATTTCCTCTCAGCTCACATCAGCTCAGGATTAGATCATATTTGCACATTTCTCACAGAATTATTTTACCCTGTTTGAGGAAGCAGAGGAGCGTCAAGTCATTTGTTTGACAGAAAAATGTGTTGATTTGTTCTTTAAATACTTTTTCTTTCTGATCCTTGCTGTTTCACAGACCTACTGAGAACTTAATGTGGGTTAAGGAAAAAGTATTATTTGCATGTGCTGTTTGATTTATTCCAGAGCTCAGTCAGTGAGACTCAGTGACGTACCCTCTTTGTTCAGAGCTTTAGCTTACTGATAAAAAACATGTTAAAAAAAGACATTTCACACAGTTATACTCCATTTTGTACTCAGTTCAGCACAGAGTGACTGATAAATTAAGGCAAAATTAACATTTATTTATTTTTACTGTGTATCATGATAAATATCATATTGCCAGATTCTTGCCAATACACAGCCCTATAGTGCAGGGACGGGGGCTGCTGGGGTTGCTGGGCCCCAACTATTGGAGGCATTGACCTGCATTAATAAACTAATAAATTAACATTAATAAAATATAATAATTAGTTTAACTGACTAGTATTTCTGGTGTCCATTAGAGAGATTAGTAACATTTAGTGGACTAATCAGATACAGTGCAAAAGGAAATCCTGCTCCAGAGCATCCAGTGGTTGAGCCACTACAATGCACTTTATTCAATCCATTGTGTCGGTATAGAGTCTTAGAGCGGAAACAAGTGTCAAATTTTCCTTATTGACAGAATTCATTTTTCGAAATATTTTTTTGTTTTTGTTTCCCTGTTGTTCTGAAGACAGACCGAACCATGAACTGCAGACATATACAGAACCATGAATTTGTGAACCCTTGCTGTTCAGGGGTGATCCCAGTATGAAGCATCTAACGATGAACTGAATGAGTCAGTTGGGTTGTTGTAAGAAAACTCTCTAACAGGCACCTTGAACTGTTTATTCCCTATGGTGCTCCTGCACATTCAATAAGAAAGCATGATTCATGAAGACTAAACTACTTTTTAAACTTTTGGACTTAAAAATTTGGGAGATTTCATGAAATGCATTGGTGCAGTCTGCGTGTGAGTTCTTGGGTCCAGAGCCATTAGGTTGCGATTCTAAGCTACAGAGGGAATGGCAGGCGTTCCCAAAATAGCTCAGGCCTTGTTAAATATTTCAGTAACTCAGATGGTAGCATAAGGAGGAGGAGGAGGAGGAGCAGGAGAGGGAGAGGGAGAGAGGAAGAGAAATAAAACATCAAAATAAGCCCCAAATAAAAACAGAAGTGCAGAATGATCAAGAGGCAAAAAAAAGTGCAGAGGCGTCGTCGTTATTGTGCCGCGTCACGAGAGTCGCTTGATCTTTGCTCGTTTAGAACAATGCTGCGATAGGTTTCAGTGATTCTGCTTAAGAAACACTTCTCATACTTATAACTGCCTTCACACAGAGAAACAGAGAGAGAGAGAGACAGACCGAGAGACAGACAGATTCACTGAGATGGAGACAGAATTTAAGAAAATAACAGAGAGAGAAAATCCGCTTCTTAAAACCATACAGTAAAGTTGCCAAAGCCACAGTTTCCATGTGTTGGACACAAACAACATTACCCTGCACATACACACACACACACATACACACACCAAATTGCACATGTACTAAGCTCGTTCAATTCCCAACCACATTCCCCGCCTCATCAAATCTAATGGAGGACTGGGTTCCTGCTGGTTTTGGGCTGGAAATGGATTTTATAGCTGGCAGTCGAAAGGAAGCTGCGTGGCCAAAACGTATAGAGGCTTTGCAGTTAGTGTGGCGCCATCGTTGGGGGCACATAGCACATATCCTTCACTTGTTTGCAGCCACTTTTCCTCTGAGTCCTGAAAGATAATTTGCACCACAGAGCTAAAAAAAACGACATAACCTGAAATAACTTCTGTGAAAAACTATTTTTAGACTTTTTGGCAATGGCTGAGAAAACAAGAATCAATTATGTGCACTTGACCACAAGGGAGCTAAAAGGAAGAAGGAAGTGTCATTTAGGCCGTTACTGATACATCATCAACACACTGCTGGCTGACAGCTGTCTGCTTTCATTTTCAAATATATTCCAGGGGTTCTGCAGGTTTCAGATGGTTACATTTAAGACTTTTTATTATACATCCACAAAAGTATGAGGGATGTGAAGGAAACATCCATGTTTTGTAGTCGTTGCTGCATGAACGATACAGATAATAGTAAAAACATGTTAAAAAGAGAAATGCAACTTCATACAAGTAATGGTAACTTCATTAATCCAAATTCTGTTTATAGGATTTTAGACTTTTTAAGACCCCACAGACACCCTGTATTAAAAGAAAAATATGACCTGCAGTTAAGGTTACAGATGGTAGATCTTTCCTGTGGTTTCTTATCATTTGAGGATAAAAATAAATGATTTATCTTTTACAAGTTGGAGAAAAAGTCGATCAAATCAGATAAAAGATGTTTCAACAGAGGTCCGTTTTTTCCTAATGAATGCAACTGATTTAGTTTGGCTTTTCTTTACATAAAAAATGAAATAAATGAAATACCAAGGCTACTGACTTTTCAAAGCAGGAAGCCAAACACAGAGCATTGATGAAATCCCTGGAATGAATAATAAGTTTAATAATAAACGCTGATCTGCTTCCCAAAAATATTCTGATGACACTGCTTCATGCAGGAAAATAAGCGTGCTTTGCAAAAATTGCAGTGTCAGAGGGATAAAGTAAAAGCACAGAAGTTACACAGAAGTCTAATATCGGTAACATGAACAGTTCTGTGGACAATGCGTGCTTTAGTCCTTTAGTTCCTATGTCTGTGTGCATTCATGCTGCTTCAGTCATTAATGAGCTAACTGTACATGAGCTTCATGCAGAAGATGTGTGAATGAATGTGTTGCAAAGTCGAGGTGTGTGTGTGTGTGTGTATGTGTGTGTGTGTGTGTCTTCACGTCATAAGTTTACAAGGATGTGTGTTAACTAGGTCAGAATAGGCAATTTCCCAACACAAACACTCTCAGCTCTAATAATAGAACTACAAGAGTTTATCAAGAATAATAGAAGCAGCGAGACATGGGGCGCGTGTTCGACAGCGAGGAGGGAAGAAGAAGAAAAGATGATGGAGAGACAGAGAGAGGAGATTGAGAGACTGAAAAAAAGAGAAAACGAGAGAAACAAAAGCTAGAGGGGAGACGAGTGCGATTTTATCTGAAAATCAGAAGCTGTGGGCCCCGGGCCGCCATGTGCGCCCGGTTTAATGTGACATCACACAGAGCTTTTCCAGCGTCCAGTGCTCGAGGCAGGTCCGTACTGATCTGTTCTAGGAAGTACATGCTGCGGTCAGTCTGTCGGTCAACTATTTATGACCGACTCTAATTCTCTCTCCGTCCATCCATCAGCTGTCCATCCATCCCTCCTCTTATCCCTACGTCCTCGCTAGTTCAGCCACATCATTCAACCTGCCCTGACCCCGCTAATCTGTCCGTCTCACTACCAATTCCTCCATCCTTCCACAGAAACCTTCTCTAAACAGGAAACAACTGTTCATCCAACAATTGCTCACATTGTGTATAAAAATCTATCACTGATTTAAAACTACACAGTTGAACAGTAAAACTGGATTAAAGGGACAGTTCATCATAATAAAAAAATACATCCATCTGATTGTTGTGTCGGCCTTCTCTCCAACCCAGATGCACTCGGTTTGTGGAGCTCAAAGCACCAAAAACAGGTACGCCTGTTGCTGGTACTCTGGTGGTCATATATACAGCTGCTGGTCTAGACACTGTGTATGAAGTAAATAAATAATAAGTGAAAGTACAATATTAATATTTCCACACCACCCAAAGGAAGAAGACTATTGTTTAATCGATCCATCTATGAAAATCAACCTCATAACAGACAAGCAGCTTTTCCAGCCAACCCGCTCCACTGGCACACGGTGTAAAATGGAAAGCATGTTGCCAGAAATTGCCTTGTTTATCCATAGCAATTACACTAATGTCTCCAAATGTATGTGCTAATGATTTATTGATGTTAAAATGCTGCACGTAGCACCATTAAATCCATCCAGCCAGCAAGCCTTTCCAAATAATCCACCTTGTTTGTGGGAAGGGCTGACCCGGCTCCATCCTTCCATCCATCCATCCATCCATTAACCCACCATGTCATTAGTTCACTCATCTATTCACCCACCCATCAGCCATCCGTCATTCCTCTCCTTCCTTTATGAGGGATGATGTCGAGCTCTCATTAGCAAACCATCCTTCTCTTTCTCCCTCCTTTTTTCTTCCTCTCCCTCCATCACCTTTGCAGGATCCGGGGAGTGCATTAGCAGATTAAACAGAGAGGGAGAGATGAAGCACCTCCTGTCCCTGTGCCAACTCCCTCCAGCTACAGTTCCTCTCTCCTTCCATCTTCCTTCATTTTTATCGCACCACCTTTCTCTTAATTTCTCTTTTAAATGTCAGTGGGAACGCATTTTCTCTTTTAACATATTTCCAAAAGCTCTGACTCTTTTTTTGTCTTTTTCTGTTCCTGCGTTTCTGTCTCTGACTCTGTTTATCTCTCCACTTCCATCATTCTCGCTGTCAATTTCACAGAAGCTTTTGCTTTCTGTACCCCCGCTGCTTGTTTTATCCGTTTCCATCCCTCCTTCACTGTGTCTCTCTTGCTTCCTCTTTTACTTTGTGACTGAATCTCTCATTTTCTCTTTTAGCCTCTCGTGTCGTCTCCATTTGCTGTGTTTTTATGTCTGCCCCTGTTCCTACTGATTGAGATATTCTTCATCTTTGTAGGAGAAGGCTGATACGTAGTCGCACTCACAAACTACCCACATGTGATCAGGATACGAATTGACATCAGGATTGAATATCATGAATACATTTTTCACATTTTGGTGGAACTTTAACCCAAAAACTGCATCTGCAAGCACCAAGAGAAAGCCGCCACCTGAATTTGTTTTCTATTTCTTGGCTGCAGTAACCCTCTTTTCTAAATCTTGAAAACTTGACTGCGGTTGACATTTCTGGTGACATGACAACTCAGCAAGTTGTAATACCACCGGGGCTGAAGTGAGCAATCAGCAAGCTCAACTTGTCAAACATAGAGTGACTCAGCAGTGGGTCTGGTCTGAAACTGGAGTTAGAAATCACAGGAGTAAAAGTACTTTCAGCCGTGTAATAATACACGTATGCAGTGTTAGATGGATACTGCGATTAACACAGAAACATATAAAAGAGAAGAGAAACATATTATGGTTCATTGAAGTCACTGTCAGTCACTGAGCATTTCCTTAGTGATGGTGCCTATATATGTCTGTAGAGAAGATAAAGCACATAAACCTATAAAGTTAACATACGCTACATGGCTACATTTCACCAACTGCTCAAACAGCCTCCGCTCAGGTCCAACCCTGATGCTGGCCGGTCAGGTCTGGCTCACAGCCGGTGTTCCAGCTCCCAGAGGGGTTGGATGGGGGTTGAGGTCAGGGCTCTGCACAGACCTGTTCATCAAACTGGGAAAACCCATTTGTGTACATAGATTCATTTCTGAATCTAGTTTGATATGTTGAAATAAATGTCATTATGTTTTGGGCGCAGTCTCTTGGGACCCAACCAGCCCACAAACCACATCTGGATGTTCAACTTCCTTCTGCGTCTGTCAACAACTGTCACCTGTTAGAGTTGGAACCTGATCACTGCACATAGGAGCATTTACTAACTTCTTTTCACTCATATGTTGTGTTGTCAAATGTAACCGCAGCAATGAAGCGTTATTTATACTTTATTTATACTGCAAAGCTGCACGGACGCAGTGTCTGTGAACAGTCAAAGTACATACCCACTCCCCCCCATACTTTATATACTGTCATATCCACCTGCCTCATGTATATAAAAATACCTGCATGGAAATATTTATTCCAGCATCTTTTGCACAACACACACACACCCACACATACATAACTGTTTGTTAAGCTTGTTGTCCTGTTTATTTATGCTTATTCAGTTTATGATCTGTGTGCACATACCTGGCCAATAAAAGTGATTGTGATGCTTTCAGCCGACACATTATTACAGAGATAGACAGAGGGAGACAGAGACCAAGTGAAAGAGAAAAACAACTTAGGTGGTTGGTCATCTGCCTTAAATGGTTGGGAGAGAGAGGGAGAGAGAGAGAGAGGGAGAAAGAGAGAGAGGGAGAGGGGTATGTGGAGACAGCTCTGTTGCCCCTTGGTAACAAGAGTGTGTGTGTGTGTGTGTGTGTGTGAGAGGGAGAGAGAGAGAGAGAGAGAGAGAGAGAGAGAGAGAGAGAGAGAGAGAGAGAGAGAAAACAGAGAAGTACAGAGAGACAGACAAAGCTCGGCCTTGTGACAGTGAACGCATCAGGACACAGTGGAGCTCTGTATGTGTGTGTGTGTGTATGTGTGTGTGTGTGTATGTGTGTGTGTGTGAGAGAGAGAGAGAGAGTGTGTGCACAGCCATGAACTGCAGTGACGCATCAGCACACTGCATACAAAAAAGTATTAAAAGTGTGTGTGCGTGTGTGTGTGTGGGTGCACAAACACATTCTTTCTGACATGTGAGCAGCATTGTACTGCAGTTATAACTCAGTGTGTGTATGTGTTCCCCTCTCATGTGATCAGCGGTTACATTGAGGATCCATTGAGTCCGATACTGCAGCGCCGTCAGTGTGCCGCTGTCAGTATCCCTGTAGTGTCATTGCTGGTTGTGATCACTGTCAGGTGGAGCAGTGAGAGAGACAGAGCGTGTGGAGGTGGTGGAGTGGACGGATGGCTCAAACTAACAGTGTGGTGAGGTCAGGTTCGTTATGTTAGAAGTAGTTTTTGTGCCATTTCACAGCATTACCGCTTTATATTAGTAAAACCAACCAATATGTGTTGTTACTAACAGGGCCACAAACAAACAATGCGTCCTGTACAATACACAGTAAAGCAAATACAACAGCAACAATGCTCAAATGTTATGTGCAAGTTCCTAAAAATGTAAATTCGATGTGCAAACTGAGCAGCAAAGCAGTTCCTACTGTTGCAGACGTACAGCGAAACAGCTGAATGATGACAAATAATCCTGATGCTCTTCTATCGCTTTCTGCTTCTGACTGTGTTTGTTCGACATCCTGTGTTACCGCCACCAGCAACTCAATCAACACATCAGTTTCACTTGTACAAAGGAAATACACAGCGTTTATACCTCAGAAATAAAAACACATTCTTTCATTTGATAAAGAAAATATAAGAGAAAATATATTTAATAGATTTTTGTGAGAAATTTGTCTTTGACCTCATTTTGTTAAAAGAACTAAAAGGGTGTATCGTAATGAGAGTAGAGGGAAACCTTCAGCACATTATTATGATGCAGAGGACTGATTAAGCCGCAGTATTTGACGGGTCAGGAGTGAGACCGGTTTACACACACACACACACACACACACACAGCCCTGTCACTGGCCCAGCTGAATATTCCTGCACTCCAGAGGACCTTTAATTAAAACACTGAATCAATGGCTGTTTCTCATCTCTGCGCACTACACTGACCTGTTTCCCACTGCTGTCTCACACACACGCAGTCACAAGCTCGTGCACACACACACACACACACACACACAGACACTCACACACATATCTGCCTGTGTCAGTCCAAACTCCTGAGATTGGTACAAGCGTGATAGATGGCATCTGCAGAGGTTGTGTGTCAACCATAGGT
>JAGRRF010009292.1:29865238-29877040 GCA_019097615.1 Morone chrysops
CACACACACACACACACACACACACACTGCTTCCTCTGATTGAAAACAACCATTCCCGGACGGCGGGTAAATAAAAGCCTGGGTGTTTTACCATGATGACACAGCGGAGAGAACAGGTGCAGATTTGATTCCAGCATTTTATTAATGCAGCCTGATGGCTGTAATGAGGCACGCAGTGTAATCTGCTTTATTTTTAACTCACTGAAATAAACCCATATGTAGATCTGCTAACACTGCACAGGTACCTTGATACTCTTATAAAACTATGTATATTTGTGGTAGTGATACCATAGTGAAGAAATACTCTATTACAAGTAGCAGTTCTGCATTCAAAAGTTTACTTAAGTAAAAGAATTAAAGGTAATCATTTGGCTCATTTAAGATTATATACAGGATTATAATTATTAATGCATCAATGTGTTCATTACATTAATGTTACAGCTGGTAAAAAAAAAATGAATTAAATCTCTAGTAATATTTGAGATTGATTATATTTTGTAGTATTAATATGAACTAGAGCTGCACAATATCTGTCAAACTAATTACAATATGACTTTTTTACCATATCGTGCAGCCCCCATATGAAGCTACACAGCAACATGTAACTAAAGCTGTTCAATAGAGCCCAGAGGAGTTAAAAGTACAATATCTGCCTCTGAACACCAGCAGAGTGGACGTACTGTAGGAGCTGGAAATGGCAGTGAAGAGTAAATACACCACTCACAATGCATTGATTACAATCAGTATTCAAAGCAGAATCAGATTCAAGTTGTGAGGTTGTTTGCTCCTGTTACCAGGCAACAACAACTGTCAATCAAATCTGATCAAACCACACTCACTCAGCCCTGATAGAGCGGGTCACCAGTTTGTGTTAGGCTGTATAAATAATAATTATGGATGTTTTTATCATCATGTTCATACTGCGTGTTCATATACAGCTGTACGATATTCAGAGTCTTCTTCCTCCAGTATGATGAACCGTATTCAGTGTTCAGCACTGGTGTGTGTTACCTCTGAGATATTTCCTATTTCGGAGCATGGAGGCCCTAAAAGTGTTGATATTTCTTGCTTGCAAGCCAAGAGTTGTTGTCTGTTTCCATGGTAACGGTGCTCCAGGTGCAACAAGACACATCTATTTCTGAGCCGTGTACATCACCTACTGTGCGTTGTTCTTGGCACAGGATGGGCGACGTGAGTTTTCAGTGATACTTGTCCATCACCCGTCGTGCGTCCAGCCTCTTTATTTGATCAAATTTTGGTGCTCGCAGTCTCGTTCTATCTGAGTTGAATATTGGAACAGGGCTATTTTCTGCTCCGCTCTACTCTGCTCTGCACCTTTTCCTTTTTCTATTCTTTTTTTTATTGATCGGACGAGACGAGGGTGGAGAAACGAGGCTCCTTCAGTTTGTCACGAAGCCAAACCACCATCTCTGACACAATTGTTCAGCCCAGTCTGAAACTAATGGAACGACTGTTTGGTTGTGTAGCGTTTGCTTCACACAGGGACAGAATCTGTCTTCACTCAGGACTTTATAGGATTGACAATGAAAGAAGGTGCAGCCACAGCCCTGCAGAGGCATCATGCAAACAATGGCATAAATGGACCATGGACACTTAGAAAAGACTATATTAAGAGACTTTTAGTTTACTTTATTTATTACTTTTGGGTGTATTTTAAAGCACAATGTATAGAAACCTTGTCCTAAACAAGTATATTCTATTTAAAGCTGCAAGAATTAGTCAGTTGATCAGTTGGTTACCAGCAGTGTCGGGCAGGAACACATTACTAGTAATAATATTACAGTAATAATATTACTTACCAAAAACTCACTAGTTACAACCTTAGTTTTTGTTTTTACTACGTCACCAGGCAGGAAACTATTTTCCTAGGTTTTCCTTATTTCAGTTAACATATGTAATTATGTAGTTCTCACCCAACTGTGGGCCAGTATTGTTTTTATGTGTCTACCCACTTCTCCACACCACAAGCCCAGCACTGTTTGTCAGCTGTCCGATTGGTTGGTAAATATCGTTATGAGTTTCTTTTTTTTTTTTAAAGAAAAATGTCCTGATGCTCTGAATTTGGCTTCACCTGAGTTAATATTTCCTGGGATGTTTGGTCTTCTATGACACTGGGCCGAATGTCTTTGGGCGTTTGGGGAAAGTCGAAACATTTTTCCTCAGAACAGAACACTGGGAATGGAGCATACATTGTCATATTACACAATATGTTCCAGCATGTTTATTTTACAGTAACTATTAAAGAACATAAAGCTTATGATTCAGTACACACAGGGGATCCAGTCTGTGTTCTGTATTCAGATTTTTTTTCATAAAACAATTGATCCTTGCAGCCTTCCTCTCTATAACAGCCTGATAATCCAAACTGACTGCAGGCAAGAAAAACTGAAGACTAAATTGTTGTGAAAAGCCGGATTGATCGTTGCGTAGCAGTACGGCCGCTCCACTAACAAACACATTTTGACATTATTGATGTTTTCTGGGGCTGCGTTAAATTCAAAAAGGAAGAAACAAAACTGCGTGCCATCCCCTTCTGTCTTATCGTCGGGCTGTTTGACCCAGATCTCTCGGCTGTGTGAGCGTCTGACTGGCTGCCTGGTCCTACATTAGATATGAGAAAGCCATGCTAGTGTTCAACTCGATTATGCGGATGACGGGAGAGCACGGCTGGCTTTAAGAGGGCTGAGCGGTGGGGAACTTGAGAACCTCAAGTAAACTGGAGTCCTATTTGATGTTTGCTTGCAGAGATAACACAAGAGCGTGTGATTTCTTTAAATTGAAATGTAAATCCACTTTGGCAAACGATGGCTTATGCCGCTCGCAGTATTTCTGCAACATGCCTAAAGATTCCCTTTCCTTGAAAGCATTTTGAGTTTAAGTAAGAAGTGGTGATCTTAGCGCTCAGTTGCCTACAGTGTACGTGGAGCCTTGTTTGACGAACATACAGTGTATCAACACTCCACAAAAAGCAGCTTAGTAAACACAAAGATGATGTCTGCCTGCATGTCCAAATGTGAATACGTTTCTTATGCGGTCTTTAAGAAAACAAAGCAGATTGTACACAGAAATAGGTGGTACACAAACCCCCTCTCCCCCTGCTGTGTGACAACCATACAATCCTCACAATGGAAATCTCCCTTTTATTTTTGCCTCAACATACCATAATACATGAACAAAGATCACTTCAGCACCATTATATTATTGCTGTATTGAGAGGACAGGGACCGGTTTGTCTTATAGGGCAGACAGTGGGTGCCCGGACTTAATTTGACATGCTACCGCCCTCGTCCTCCACAGAAAGAAATGCCCTTCTTGTTGCAGTCGGAGCTGCGAGCGAGCTTCAAATAACAAGACTCCATTTCAGAAAGCGCCTCAAGAATCCAGCTGCAAAGCTGAGCTCCACAATCGGAAAGCTGAGCCAAAGTAGAGATACAGTAAACTGTGGTGCTGCGTGATATAAAATAATACAGTGAAACGGAACAGAGGACCTCAAAGTGCTTCACATCTACTAGATAACACCCTCCATTTCTCTAGCTTTATTTTTCTGTAACATCACATTCAGTAGCACAACGTTAACAGTAAACAGAGTCCCTGAAGGGAAAGCTCCAGTGGCAGGAATGAATCTAATAGTTTTCATTAGAGAATAATTACAACCAACTGCACCTCTATCTCATCAGCGTTGTGAGCAGCCTGATGTTTCAATGTGCTTACAATGCTAAAGCTGAATGTAGATTTCCACTACTGTGATCAGTTCTCAGTCTTCAATGGTTGAGTTCTCGGATTGTTACAAGCTGGTTTACAAACCTACAGTTTCTCTTATTTTCCTCCAAACATTTCCCTCCCTGCTCCCGACTCTGCACACACAACCACAGATATTCAACGGAAACAGTTTCAGCTTTCAGAGTGGGCTCATAGAGCAAATCTGCTTCTGTCCGTCCTGTTGTTCCACGGACTTTATTCATATCGCCTCTACATACACTGTCTGTTGGGAAATGTGTCTGAAAGCAGCAATCCAGGAATTTAGGGTTTGGTGTAAAGGCGTTTTCACCTTTCGGTTTAACACCACATTCATAAAGTGATGGCAAAGCCCATCAAACAGAAACTAACTCATTCATTCACATTCATCCACCAATGTGCAGCATGGAAGTCATTTGGGGTTCAGTATCTTGCAGAATCTTCAGTATCAGTATCTTAATTTCTCTCAATCTGGAATCAATGCTTTTGCTCTCTCCCCTGCAGAGCTGCAGGAGGTCAGTGTGGTACTGAACGAATAGTCAAATCTCTGTACTGAACCGCCAACTGGACAATAATAATGGACACTCGCAACATTTTGAGTTGGGTACAGTTCTGTAAGTGTTTATTTGCATCCAGAGTGGGAAGGTGAGATCCGATCACCAGTGATCACATGATGCATTCTAATGCCAGGTGTAAACAGGCTCTGGCAGTGGCAGGAAAAAGCACCATCAGTGGACGTACTTCAACCTGCACAAAGTTCTACCACATTGAATCCCCAACAACAGCTATTCTACTCGTATTCTCTCAGTGTAAGTGTGGCAGGTGTACTGCATCGTGAACTGAATCAAACCGGGAGCCAACCCTACAGCCGACATCCTGATCAGACTCCCTCCCCCTCGAAGTGGATTACATCTTTAACGTCACACATCATAACCTCTCCTCCTGCTCCTGCGGGACACTCTCCTGCTCCGTTCACCACTGTGAGTTATTAACCTCCGACCTTCACTATCTGATGCCGCACCACTGCCTTTACACGCACTCCTGTCTCTCTCCTCTCCCTCTTATCTCATCTCTCTTGCACTCGTCATGTCCACACACACACACACATGCCTCAACACAAGAGGCTTGCAGCTCTTTCTCTTTTTTCTTTCAAGTTTCGTCTGTCTGTCTCCTTTCCCTTGTTACCGCCGTCTCCACCCCCCCTTTCTCAGCCTCTTCTCCGTGCTTCCTCTGGAGACTTTAAGTGCATTAGGATAAGAGGCTCTTTTCCTCTCTCATGGCCTTCCTTCAGCTCACAGGTCCAGCTCCCTCGCCAACGCACACTCAAACGCAGACCAGTGCACAGCACTTTCAGAGCGTACCAACTCTGAGTGTATTTTTATGAAGCCTGGTATTGTCCACGGCAGAATGACATCGAGTCCCAACATCCATTAGTGACCATACCATAGTCAATGCCATCAAAAGTTTCTTTGTCGTAGCTGAGGCAGGTGGTTTACTCACACACAACAGACCGAGAACTGCAACCGACGGGACCCAGAAAGGGCAGAAAAACATTGACAGGAGCTTTTTGAGGGAATGCGACGCTTCGAGAGCTTCGAGAGCTTCTATCGCGGCTTTTCTTGTACTGGAAGAAGGACGAAGAAAGAGCTGATGACATGTTTGTCAACTGAATCAAGCCAGGGGACTGGATTTTAGAACACATTAAACAAAAAGCAATAAAACAGAACAAGCTGTGGGGATGCTTTTTCCACAGGGCAACATCACACACAGCAGCCAATCGAGATATTTAAGACTGACTGCAGACGGTCATGCACCGCATGCTGAGGAGCCTGAAGCAAGAAAACATATCTTGTTGTTTTTTGTTAAAAACAACTTCTTTTTATGCCTCTTAGTTTCCTGATGATTCCCCTTTAGAAAGAACTGATACACACTGTTGATCCCAGCTGCTGATATCAGTGGATGAGTTTTGTATTGCTGGTCCGACAAAATAATACATTGAAAAGATGTCACTTTGAGCTCTGGGAAATTGGGATTTGTGGTATTTAAAAAAATGCAGAAAGCATGTTACAGGATGTTTTCCTGGAAATTCCCCTGATAATTAACAGCTGCTTATAAACAGATTTGTATATGTGCTTTTATACAAGCTCTAATTTTCACAGTCTTTCTAAGATAATAAAGTTTTTTTTTAGGAAACAAATGAAATAGTGTGTTACTGGTGGAGGAGGAAGAGAGCGACTGACTACCCAGGGCCCCAGTGGGTGGAGGGCCCGCGACAAGCCTGGAATGAAAAGTCTGTTGGCCCCACAATATTTTTCCCCACAAGATTACATTGTGAAAGAAGCGCCTGTAAAATGGTGGACATGTTTTTTTTTAGCTAAGATCCAAGTAATTTTACACCCAGAAATCTAATGTTTTGTGTCACCCATTGGCAACCTCCATGGCTGGCAAATGAAGCCAAAACATCCACTAGAGGCTCCAGCAACGAGTCTCCATAAAGCCCCATATTAAACTGCAGAAATACACACTTTACAGCTTTCTGGTCTCTACAGATAATTTCCCTGTTCCTGACAACTATAAAACTCACCTCTTTACATTATATTCATGATTAAAGTTAAGAATAATTAAGGGCGTGGCTGCTTTGAGTGACAGGCGGCTGTTTTCACTAACCAGTCTTTATTCAGCTCCACCTCTTTGCCTGTGGTTGGATTAGACGGGAGCCGGCGGTGTCAGGAGATGGCGACAACCAGAGTCGACCACAGTCGAGCTTCACAACTCTTCACGAACCTCAATGATTATTTTCATTATTTATTAATCTGTTGGCCATTTTCTCAATTAATCAATTAGCTGTTTGGTCAATAAAATATAAACAAATTGTGAAAAATGTTGATCACTGTTTCCTAAAGCCCAAAGCAACATCCTTAATTGTCTCGACTGTTTTGTCCACAACCCAAATATATGTATATTTTAATAAATGCAAAATCAATTATCAAAACAGTGGTGATAGCTGACAGTAAGTGTCACAACTAACTGATTCATCAATGCAGCTCTACCTCCAACACTGTCCAGTTCTCCCTCAGCACATCCACAGGTTGCACAGCTTACAACAACCATTCAGAGTTCTGTTACTTGCCATTAATCATCAGCCGCACAGACACACACACACACACACACACACTCCACCCTAAGTTCCATTAATTAACAAATTGCCTGACAACAAGCTGACTGGCAGTCTAATAAATAGTCAGCAGATCGCAGCTTGAGGACGCAGGGCTGTGCATGACTTGGACTTGATTTGGATGAATCTGCAGCCAACTCCATCTCTGAGGAGGATGACACGTGAAACTCCCCGAAGAGAGCGGCTGTTCAAAGCCGCGTGCACAGACGTCAACCAAAACAGCTCGATCGAGGCCAAAAGGAACGTGGCAATCATCGAGAGAGGCCCACATGTGAGGGAGGCAGAGAGGGAGGAGAGGCCGGAAAGGTATGAGATGAGATGGTAAAAACACTCATTTATGAAGCCATACCAAGAGTCGGAGAGGAAGAGAAAGCAGAGAGAAACAGAGACAGAAGACAGAAAAGGGAGAGGGAGAAAGAGAAATCCTCTCACTAATTAATAGGTGTCTGAATTTCAATTAACGCTGACCTCAATTTCTGCGAGGAATAGAGAAAACAAGAGCGAGAACATGAAGACGATGAAAAAAAAGCAGGACAGCTTATGTAAGAGGGCATTTCGTGGAAAATATTTTGTTTTTCCCGTCGCTCTGCCGCTGTGAACAATGCTTCCATTCTTCAACAGAGGGCTGGATATTAGCTTCAGTCCGGATGCCACTGCTCTCAGCATTGATTCTACAGTACGTCGCATTATCTCACAGGTTCTTTGTTTAACTCTGTTTCTGCTTCACGTCTGACATTGTGTTCAAACACACTAACAGAACAGACTGCACAATCATACGAGTATGGTTCCTTGTGCCTTTTTGCATTTAGTTGCTGGTTCTCTGGCACCCTGGTATCTCAGCTAAAAGATGGTTTGTGGCTGGGTGAATTGTTGAAAACACACGTACTATTATGGGATCCTGCACGTACACACAGTTTTCTGCCAGTTACAACACATGGTAAAGATTTTATTTGTCTTTGTGTTCTCCAGTTTAAAGCTGGAGTGGAAAAAGGTTACAAACCGCATATTTGTGATGAGTTTTTGAGTGAAACTTTTCATTAATAACACATAAATGTTTTTTTTATATATAAAAATGAGATTTAAAACGTTGCTGTGTACAGACACAGAGTCACATGGTGTCTCACTCCCTCTGCCTGTGTTGTTATCGCAGCCTCTCTGTGGTTTCTTTTCACAGTCCAACTTCCTCACTTACTTTTTTCCAAGCAGTCTCTATTTTTTCCGGCCTCTGCAGTTAAACTGCCTGCGAAGTGACCTTATTCCAGCTGTAAGTTTTACTTTACCACAGCGAATGCTACGACTATCAGACTGCTGAAAAGCGTCAACTAAGACTCTTCACATTGACTGACGGTTAAGTCAACTACTGCATATTTTTTTTCTGTGTATTTTAAGTTGCATTTCCTTCTTTATTGGAAGAAATATCATAGAATTACACATTTGTGTATTTATTGTGTTTATTAGTTGTTACTGGTACTGTGCTGTGCTGGTCAATGTGTTGCTATTCTACATGATGTCACTATATTGTGCACCACTGTGATTTGATGTCTTCCACAGGAGACAGAGTGGTGCAGTGCTTTGAATCCTATATATACAAGCCCTAACATAACACACACACACACACACACACACCTCTACCTATGATCTCTCTCATTATGCCACCCTCTCTGTTCTCCAGCTGCGTGAATGAAAGTGAATACAAGAGCAAAAACAAAGGCCACGGCTTTGAAAACAAGCAAGGTGAAAGAAGAGCGTACGTTGAACAACCATGCTGTGATGCTTTCTGAAGAATGTCAGAGAACTCCAACAACAGAGGATCAGAAGTCAGAAGAGAGTTTGCAGGGTACAGAGATAAAGTTATAGATGGATGGATTGATAGTTGGAATGAAAGACGGGAAACACTTGCAAAATAAAATGTCAAGCATCCAAACGTGGAGCTTTGCTCGTCCGAGGGAAGTTTGTGTTTTAAAGCCTTCCCACTCCCACACAAGGTTCTTCAGCTTCGCAGCATCTGACAGTTGGAGCCATTTCTTTAAGTGCAGATAACATTTATAAAGCATTTCCTTTAGGAACCCCTGTGGTGCCACTACTCTCATTCAAAATGCAAACTCAACATCTAAGTTTGTGAGTTTGTGAGTTTATGCTCTGCACAGCAGAAAACTGTGTGTCTGACTGGAAACTGAAAATAAAAGCAAATACCATTATGTCTTCAAAACAAATCTTTGTACAAAACTTCAATCCAAACTCAAACAGAAAAGTTTTAAAGCAAATTCCCTTTTTTTTAAGTGTATCCATGAACAAAAGCTTTAATGTGTAACTTTAATGTATAAGGGATAAGGTCAGGAGGATTACTCTGTTACTGCAGCTGTAAACAACCCTGATACAGCCGCTTATTAATACATCAGGCACATATTGGACAACAGGATCATTCAGTCAAATTCAATTCAATTGTATTTGTACAGCACCAGTTCATAAGAAAAGTTATCTCAGGACAAACAGAGCAGGTCTAGACCGTACTGCTGATAACATTATCATTCATGTGTCCAATATTCACTCTCTTTTAGCTCTGCGTTTGGTCTCTACCAACTGCAGCCGGGAATATCGGACTATGTTCACCAGCTAGTCTCTAACTGTGTGTGTGTGTCTGTGTGTGCTGCTGAGCAGGTCCTGTATGGGGGCTTTTATGATATACAGTGAAGTTGTGTCTGGACAAAGAAAACAAAAAGGATAAAGATGTTATAAAGGAGGTGCAGCACAGTGATAGTTCTCTCTGAAAATCTTCCAGGACGAGCTGCACATCAGAGTCGCTGCTTATTAAACAACAGTGTGAGACTCACACAGACGTACAGCAGTCGCCCTCAGAGCCTTCCTCTCCCTCTCAAGGCTTAAGTGGATCTAATCAGTGAAATCAATGAAGGGATCACAGCCTTTCATCTGGATCCTCCGGGGCCATCGTTTTCATGGGATCCAGCGGGTGTCCCTGACATTTTACACACTCATACATCCAGCAGATCCGAGTTCACCCGCATTTAGCATACACAAAACAGGCCCAGCTAATTTGTTTAGCATCCAAGAAGTCACATTGTTAGCCTCGAGACCGTGCTGCTCACATGTAAGGCTGCGATCAATATCTAAGTCTTTGATGATCTGTGTGTGTGTTTGAGCACACACACAAAGAGGAGCCTGCTATCTACAATTGGTCACACACACACACACACACACACAGACAGACACAGTAAACCAGCTCTGTGCGATTGGCCACGCTCTTACACAATCAGACACGCTGCGTTTCCCAGCTGTAGCGCTCCGAGCTCATTTCCGTCTTTTACTCTGCAGTGTTGATGCAAACAGTAGAAATTAATCCCAAAAACGTGCACGTGTGCGCTGTTGCTGCATTGTTGTGTTGACTGTAGCCGTACTTTAGGGTGATATCGCAGCGAACACTGCAGCCATGTTTGTGTGTGAACCCCGAACCGCTAGGTGTGCTACTGAGGGCTATGATGTTGGATGCTAGCAGGGAGGTTCCTGACGACTTATTTCGCCGTCAGTTAAAGGGAAATTTAGACGAGCCAACTAATCTAAAAGTAAGAAAACACTCAGAGAACATTGAACTTCATTTAAAGTCTCTACACACACAGCCCGGATCCACAGGTTCCTGTTAGCTACTTCACTATATCCTCCACGACTGAACACACTGACACAGAAATGATTCTAGTTTTATCAAATGCTTGGTGCCACTGGATTAAAAACCATTTGAATAATGTGCTTGGATCCAGAGTAAAGATGAATGTTATTATGTTATTCTGGGTAAAATGATTTACATTCTGATGTATTGGAGTAAGAAAAATATCAAATTATTACATATTATACATTTCTGTCATTTTAACACCCAACCACTAGATAGCAGTGTTGTAAACCAGTGGTTCCCAATCTGGGTGTTCAGGACCCCCACTAGGGTTCACCAACGCTCCACAGGAGGGTTGTGAAGCCTCCTTGATTTTAAGACGTGGAAGAAACAAATATACACACAGTAGGCCTATATCTGAGTATCCGGTTCTTTTCTGAGAGAAAAAGGAAATGAAACAGTTATTTTCAAAGTTTAGATCATTATTTAAGATGTAGCTAGAAGCTTTAATCACAGAGCCTTCACTCTCTGTACAACATCGTCCTTCAGGCAAAAAGAGATAATTGAACAGTGTCCAAGTCTCAGGGGGAAGAAAACACTATTAAGGTTGTTTAATTGTTAAAAATAAAGAAAATACATAATAAAGACTGAGAATTGTATAAAAATATTCACAGGAACTACTCGAACTCAGATTGCTTGTTTCTCACAAACGTCCTGCAGGTATTATGAGTCAGGGGTCAGTTTACTCGCTGATGGAAGAGGACTGTGATAGATACCCTGCAGATCACAGTATATCACAGTATATTCAATGGCAGTGTCCTAATCCATACTGTGTGTGTTTCTGTGTGTGTGCTGGCACCTCAAGTGTGTGTGTGTGTGTGTGTGTACACTGGCATGTGTGGTCTCTAACAAGCCTGCAACCCCCCCACCCCGACCCCCCGACCCCCCGACCCTGTCTCCGTCCTTATCACAGCAACCACCGGTACATTCCTCGATGCTAACAACAACAAGCCATAGGCGCTGGACGGCTCTCTCTCCTCGCTCTCGCTGTGCCGCTGTTTGTCTGCTCTATAAATAGGCCATTACTTTGAAATGTAAGTATGCTGCTTCCTAAAATCCCGCCCCTCCAGCTCTGAGCTCTCTCCCTCACACACACACACACACACACACACACACATATGTGCGGGCCCACCAACCCGACAACAGGGCCCAGATTAAACTCTCCTTTTTAAAGCTCATCTGGGGGAGAATG
>JAGRRF010009292.1:29901074-29915831 GCA_019097615.1 Morone chrysops
GTTGTTAACGACATGTTTGTTGTTGTTTGGCTGTACTGCACATGGCTATGACGTCAACGTGTATGTGAGGATAGCCAGCGTGAGCTGCTTAGAGCACACTTTTGCGTTTTCAATCCATTAGACGGGACCGCCACGGTGGAGCGGCTTTAAGATTTCCACTCTGGAGGGTGGGTTCATTTTTTTGCGTTTTTAAGCCCCCAAAACGCTGTCGCCGTCTAAATGAAAGGCACATCTGATAAAATATTTTGTCGGTTTCACCCGGGAGCGTTGTCGTGTAAAGCCGGCCTTAGACTACAGTGTTTATTATTTGCAGCAGTTTGTGTCATAAAGTGCTGCTGGTTGTAATACATTGTGTGCTGATGAGCAAACTGAATGTGATACATTCTGTACTTGGAGTGCACAGTCATCCTGTCTTCCTGTCAGATTAGGGAGAATATCAGGTGGAATATTCTTTCCTATTACTGGCTGGAAAAAAGGTGTTTGTTCCTAAGTACTCTGGAGGAGAAATGAGATGTTTTATTCATTCCTTTCCCTTCCACAGCTATCAGAAACTCAGTTCTACGGCTTTCCTCTTTCATGCTCTTATATCCATTGTCATTACCATTATTGCCTTCTTCATCATAATCACTGTCACAGTCGACATTATCATCGTCATGATTACTGTCACTGCCATCGACGCCGCCCCTACAATCACCATCACGGAATGAATAATACGGAACAATTTGCAGCAGATTCAATCTTAAAATAAAAGTGTCATTTCGAACACATCTGTGTGTCTTATTGCAGATGACACACATTTGTCTTGTGTTAGACGTTAGAGCTCCCAGGAGCTCCATAGGTGGTTTGATGTGTTCGTTCTCTGAAAACTAAATTAAACCAGAGTTTGTTTTCTTCTGTTGTTCATTATGATCATTGCTGCATGTTCTTCATCATCATAATCAGTGTCAGGATCATCATTGCTAGGGCATTAACACTGGTCAGCTTTCCATTGTGAGCAGGATCATCTTTTTGCATGTAATTGCACATTTTAGAGAATATATCTTAATGTCCTCAGTGCAGTATGAGTCACAGACACATCTTTTTAAAATATGCACTATAGTTGCCACAGACTGTAAATCCATTCTCTGCTGAATTTCATTAAATTGTATCTTGGATGTGAAATATAAACACAGAGTGAATTTATTGGCAGCTATCTTTCTGTCCTTGACCCTGGAGATCTGTGTGTGTGTGTGTGCGTGCGTGTGCGTGTGCGTCTTTACAGTATATCAGTGTGCACCCACTCTATTGGATGGGGTGTTTGGAGCTGTGTATGCATATGTCTCTTTATCCCAACAAGCCTGCATATAATGTGTTCATCTGCCTATGACCCCCAAACAGGGATTGTCCAATCACATTTTAGCAGCTGTAACTAGGCACTAACTAGCTTTGGATTTATTAAAGCACCAGTGTGTATGATTTAGTGGCATCAACAGTGAGATTGCAACCAACTGAAACCCCCTGACTCAAACAAAAGGCCGTAGAGTGATCTCAGATCACCTGTCCAAAAACATTTACACCTTTAACTTAATTCCCTGGTTCCAGTTTCTGCTTTTATGTTGTTTGTTTTCAACATTAATCCACCTCCAGTCTTACAGAAGAAACAACTGAAGCCATGAAATCCTCCCGCAGCTGTCACGTGTTCGTCAGAAGGATTCAGAATTAGTAACAACCTAAGAAATTAATATTTTCACACATTTTTCCACCACTAGTTGCTGATTAGCATCGATAAAAAATAGCTAAAACTCAACTAAACCTGCAATAACTGAAGTTTTGGCCACTTGGGGGCAGAATCTTAGATTGTCAGTTTCTCTAAATATGTAGATTTACATCTATATATTATATTATATATTGGTTTTATGAAATAGGATATTTGTCTACAGGATAATTCAACAGGGGAATTATTTTCTCCACACACGTTTTCTTGCCAGTTTCCTGTTAGACAGTCATTTCTACCATGTGTTGATACTTAATTTACCACCTCACACACACTAGTATTCATGTAGTATTTGGCCGAAGTGCTGATCTAACTAGAAGTGGCAGGGTTTTATGTTGTCAGTGCCTGTTTTGAATATTTCGTCTATTTGTACATCCCTGCACACCTTTTCCAAGCTGTGACTCTTGTGACTCCCAGTGACTGAATTCATTCCAACAGGTAACTATCAGGTTCAATTTCTCCCGTTTATAACAAACCAAATTGCATGAATATCGGTCCGGAATTAAACGAGTTGCACTCGATTATGAATCTGTCAGTATTGTTAGCTAGCAGATCTTGACCTCCCCAATATGGCGACCACGTAGACGCATGTCAAATCGAGAATGCGGTGTCTATGTTTCCAAATGTATAACGTCGGGATTGAGCTCAAACAAGCTTGTAGAAGAAACTACAGTGGCCACGAAAGTCACAAAAATGGTGGACTCTCATTCTAAGGTAACGAAAACACAACGATTCTTATTTTCAGCTGATTTTACATGATTGAAAACATACCTATGAATATTATATTTAATCTCAGGCAATAGCTCTGACTCACAACCACACTGTATAACTTTCTAACATAAAACTTTGGGGTACTCAACATTTCCTGAGTCACAATGGGGCTCTTGTGATACACACACACATCAGTGGGTCATTATTCAAGCTCATAGCACCAAGAATCACACTCATCACAGTTTCACATCCACTCAAACACACACACACACACACACACACCTACGTGCACACACACACACACACACACACACACTGGATCATCTTGTTTTTCCCTTTCTTGGGAAGCATTGTTCTGGAAGAACGCATGTTTAGAATCTAGTGAATAATATTCACTAGGTCAGATAAAAGCAGCCTGGAGGGCAAAAAAAGTCTCACATGTATTTAATTATTTAACCTTCATTAAACGAGGAGAGGTCACTCAGGGAAAATCTTTATTCAGAATAAATAATTCAGAGACTCTAAATTCATTAAGCACACATGCATGTTGCTTTAAAAGTCTTCTGGCTATTATTAAAGTATTGTTAGGAAACTCGTGTGTTTGTTTCTTTTAATATTCTTTTTTATTTTCAGCCACTGTCTGATTTTTTTTCTTTTGTCTCTTGTTTGTGCAGTGTGTTTATTTCTGGAAGGTCTGTGGCTCTAATCTCAGACAGACAAGAGAAACCTGAGAGATATAAATAAGAAATGCTCTTTGTCCCTCGACAACCACCATCTGGGTCCCATTCATTTAATTTCTCAGTGAAGAACGCTCAGGAAGTGGCTGCACTGAGCAGCTCATTGCTGTTAATATAGTGTATATGACAATATCATTGTGAAGATGGATAGTGCTGTGAAAGAACACACTCAGCAAAACAAAGTTGTGTAAATAAACCAAAGGGGTTATTACTGCTGAAACTCTGGGTGATGTGCACAGTAGTATCACTGTTAGATGGATGATGTTCTCTTAGTGTGACACATCACCTGCAAAACTCCTGTCTGCCCGGCTGACCCAACAAAGCCCAATTTAATAAACTCCCAACCACCACGCTGCTGCAGACATCTAAAGGGCTGAAGGTCTGCTATGTCTTCCCAGGCTTTAAGAGGCTTAAGTGCAACCTCACCTCAGGGGGACCGAACAGGCACGGGACTCTAAGAAAGAGAGAGTTCAAAGAGGAGCACTGTCTTTCAGGCGTCTGTATGCAGCTGCCCTAGCAAACAAAGACAGCATAAATTAAAGAATATGTGACCAGAAAGATGCATATATTATCATATATTGACAAATGTTTTTCTGGACGACGTCCTGGGCTCAGAGGCAAGAGGGGTTGTTTGGTTGGACAGGACTGCTGTGTTGGACATGAGCAGAGGACAGGTCTGGGCACTGGAGGTGGGGATGGGACTGCTTGGGAGGGCTGCCACAGAGCTGGAGAGACAGGCCTGGGAGAGAGAGAGAGAGAGAGAGAGGCTAGAAGGCCCCCCAGGAGAAGGATAGATGAAGGTTTGGGCTCCAGATGAACTGGAACAAGTCCTTCAGACTAAACAACACTGTTGTGAGATTGACACTGTGTATTAGTGGCTGGCTCAATTGTTGTGAATGAAAAAGATTCATGCGATGATCTGTTTGATGATCCAAAAGCTCATTATTCGTACTGCTGTCATCCCGACGCCGATACAGGACCGTGGCCTGTAATTGTGCTCGCTATGGCAGGAGTTTCGTGAGAGCTTCGCACAGGACGGGGCGAGGGGGGTAAATGTGCTAAATGTGCTGTATTAAGTGTTTATTCTTGTTGTTATGTGGCGGTGTCCATATGTGTTTTTCTTTAGGGCAATAAAGTATATTATTATTTTTTTTACTTGGTTAAGATCAGGGAAAGTTAAAATTGCTACTATGTTAAGGTTATATTATAGTTTGCAACTGTAACCATTTGGTTAAAGGGTTATATATGAAACTCACGTGCCTCGAGAACACCAGCATCTCAGACCAAACCAATATGTACTATGGCCAACCCGACTCCATTGACAAAACTAATAATTTTACCTGTAAAACACACTTCAAACTGGACTGAAACAAAACCTTGTTTGGGATACTGGTACTGGTGGTATTCACTCCATTCAGACATTCATCAGTGTTTAGTCCTCAGATGAGCTCTCGTATATTCTGTCCAATACGGTAGATTACTGTAAAACTGCAGCTCTCAATGATAAGACATAGAATGAGAACTAAAAGGATGGGAGATAGAAGGGCAGAGGGCAGCTGACAGAGAGACAGGAGATGAGCATTTTTAAAATAGAAACTACTTTAGAGTTGGGTAAAAAGTGGTTAGGTGACAAGCTGAGCGCCCACAAATGATGCCTGCTGGTACTCAGGGTGGCTCTCCAACTGATTTGCTGAAGGCTTGGCAGGCTGATGCTGTGGGACCTGGTAAATGCTGGGCTGAGGAAGCTGACACACCAGGGTTTTAGGCACCAGGGACCAGGTCTGCAGAGGCTGCAGGGAAACAGGAGGCCAGCCGATGGAGGTGAAGGCAGCCAGCTAACTGGCGAGGACGCAGCCGTCATTCAGAAACTGAGAGAGGAGCTCGGACTGAAGTGAAGAAGCAGACATGACTAAAAATATATTAACAGTTTTCTTTTTTAGATTTAAGGCTCCACACATTCTGACATTATCACATGTTCGGCTGTAACTCTGTGTTTTTTAAAATGACATATATTTCTAATATTGAAAAAACCCAGAATCAGATGTTTTGTACGTGCAGTGAAGGTTTCACTCTGGTATAGAGGAAACTTCAGTCTGTTCAACAAGAGCCATTGTGTAAGTTTATTGCCTAATAATCTGTGTCGGACTGTACGATGTCAGTTTGAGGCATATTAACTGTGCAGTGACTGCGTGGTGAATTCACACCTGCCAACATTTAGGTTTCAAAATATGGGAGGTTTTTCTGCGTAGGGGGCTGATGGTAAAAACATCCTTGGTAACTAGCAGATAGAAATGGAAACTGTTCAGTTTAACTCTGCTTCAATTTGCAGGCGTATTTAGATTTTTTAGGCCGTCCTGCCGTGACATTTTGACATCAGTTAAGTTAGCTGGCCCGTCTGCCTGCGCAGAGAGCTGCACAGACGCAGTGAATCGGGTTGTGGGTTGCTGTGACTGCAACTCAAATTGTGTAAATAGACTGAAAACATGTGGATAGATGATCAGACAAACGTACAAAACCTATTAATCCGTGTGTGAGAATTATTCATAATTGTGAGAATTTGATCCTAAATTTCTGACAGTGCCAAAGCTCCAAACTGTGCTTTTGTAGGGTGCTTGGCTAGCTGATATATTTTCCAGGACAACATTGGTTATTTCCAGTAGATTTGGTCATTTTAATCAATTTCCAGGTGTTTCCATGACTGGAAAACTAGTGTAGGAACTCTGTCAGGACACGGTGACTCCACTATGTCTTTACACTGCTAACAGCTGTTTGCTCATATATTAAAGATCTCGTTTATATGAATATAACCTTGAAGATAAACTTTCCCCCTTCAGCAGATTCAGCAGGTCTGCGCAGTGAAGCTCGAACATCCAGTTTGTCATGTATAATTAATGATTTTCGATGAAGACCAGCAAGCGTGGAGAGCGGGAAAACCACCTGATTATAAATTCACCAGAGGAAGAATGATAATGTGGCTCATGAGAGATAAGATTCCCCTCACTGAATGTTTCCACAAAGCCTCACAAGGAACAAACTGACCCTTTCTGTTGATGGTTGCAACACACGTTTAACCCAAAGCATTCGATCTCACAATGTAAGCCAGTTAGTAGGTTTGTCGTGGTCTCCGTGCCTTCCTGTCTCCACTGGGACTGTCTTGCTTTCTAACAATTCCCCAAAGACCCCCTGCTCCCCCTTGTACTCTCTCTTTTTCTCTTCTTCTCTTGCTCCCATTTTCCAGCCTTTCTCTCCCATCTTTCCTTGTCTCTATTTCTACCTCTTGAGTCATTCCTGTCTGCTATCACCCAGACTCCTCTGCTCTCCTTCCTCTCCTCAGCTAAACCTGTCTTGTCCTCCCTGAGTCCCTCGTGAGCCGCTAGTCCTTCGCCTCAATCCCTCCTCAGCCTCCCCCCCTCCTCTCCCGCTCTAAGCCTGTATCATTTCCTTTCTGTCAGCCTTCACCACACTCCCTTCCTCCCCTCTTTCCTCTCTCCTCTTGCCCATGGGGCCCGTCCTCTCTTCTCCTATTCCCCATGACTTCATTGTTTCATCTCACCCCCACCTCCTCTCTATCTCCCCCCTGCCTATCCCCCTACACTAACCTATTATCGCTTCCTCTCCCTTTACTCGCCATCTTTCTATTTCTTCTCCCTGTTCCCTCACGAGCATCCCTTTCAGTCTCCATTTCTCTCCCTCTATCTCCGGCCCCTTGCTCTCTTCCTTTCTCTCTTTCACTCCCTCTCTCTGTGCCTCAGCAGTGAGTGCTATGTTAATAATTCATGCTGTCTCTAATCTTAAATTGTAAATAGTTAATCAGGAGCAGAGCTGGGTGACACCTCCTCTTTGCCCATCGCTGCACCCCGGATCTACCGGCTCTGTAATTCTCTCTCCCCCAGTTTAATGTGAACCCCCCATTCTCTCTCTGTGTGTACACCTGTGCCTCTCTGTGTTTGCTATGCAGTTTTCTGAATTTAATGATCATTTTCATTTGTCTCCTACATCAGTTAATCGCTGATATTCTCTCTTTGACCTTATTTCCACCGCCTACAAAACGAGTCAGGACCTCCTGTAATAATGAATCTTTCACTTATTGACTGGGAACCTCGTTTAACTGTTTCCAGAAAAACATCTGCAAAGAATTAATTTCCTTTTTTTATTTTGCTTTTGCTCAAATTTCCATGATTAAAACATAACCAACCGCCCCCGTCTCCAAGAGCCTGGGTCGGGTTAAAATAATTGCTTCGTTAAGGTTAGGGGACCTTTGTTGTCATGGTTACAGTAATAAGCTTGTAGTTAAAGGTCCGGTGTGTAACATTTAGGAGGATCTATCGGCAGAAATTGAATATAATATGCATAACTATGTTTTCATTACTGTATAATGACTCAGGAGGTAAAGAGTTTTACACTCATCAGAAGGTTGGCGGTTCAATCCCCGGCTGCTGCTGCATGCAGCAAGTGTCCTGGAGCAAAAAAACTGAAACACATGCTGTGCTATCAGTGTGTGAATGTGACTTTAGTAAAGCACGTTGAGTGGTCGGAGGACTAGAAAGAGTAGTTTCTCCTACATCATAATAGCTAGCTAGTCTGGTTGTTAAAGGTACTTTCAAATTATATTATATATTATATATTGTTTGTTATGACTTTGGCTCAGCTAGTAAGATTCAAAGCGCTCTATGAGCGGAGGGAACTAGAAGTATCTCTGGGTGCCAAGTCGTATCTAATGTTTGTCCCGTTTACTGGAATAGTGACCTTATGAGACAGCAATGATTAGTCCAGGTATTAGTAGATTGAAAAAGCATGGAATTACAATTGAATGGTATTTTTTTTCTTTGGCAATCATGGCACTTCAAGGTGATAATGGACACCTTGTCGGGCATTATCCCTGACATATTATAATATATAGAAAGAAAACCTATGGACCAGAAGTGCCATTTTTCTGTTGAGGACAGTGAGACAGGGAGACAGTGAGACAGGGAGGTCATACAGTTCTGAGAAGTCTGCTGAAACGTAAAGGCTGCTGAGCAAATACTGCCACGTCATCCTTCTCATTAGGGTTCATGATTTTGCTCTTCTGACGGATTTGTGCTGACTCCTTTTCCAAATGGCTCTCCATGCAGAGTGGCTGAATGAGCCTCTCGAAGCTGCAGCCAAAATATTATCAGAGGTATCATTAATAATTTCCCCTGCAGCTCCTCTGTTTCCTGAAAAGAGAAAAACATTCTTACGAAACCACACACAGGCGCAGATTATTAAAATATATCAAATCTGTGGTGGAAAATGTTGTAGACACAGGCAGATCTCCATCGTATTGACATATAGTTATTACTTAGTTATTAGTATTAGTTAGTTATTACTGCCATATAATATGGGATAGCATACAGTATGAACAAAGCAGAATTTTTCTGATAATTGGAATTGTAAAATCTTGACTGTGATTCTCAGTCTTGCACTAGTCGTTTTTCCATACACTCGAAAAATGGGAAAACCTAGAAGCAGATGAAAACCGTCACATCCTTACAGTAAATTGCAGCTGAAATGAGTTTTACTTGCACAAAATTGGTGTGCCAGTCAGGGGACCTTAATCTTAACCAAAGTACAGTAGGCAACCTGCACTGGCATTTATCCTTTACTAGTTACAGCTGTGTCAGATTCACAGAGGATTTAAATCACTGAAGATCTCTACAATTTTCACAAACCACCAGATGCCCGAAGGCAATCTTAGTCCTGTGAATAAAAAAAAGGGTCTCTTTCTGTGCTCGGCTCCGTCGAGTATGAATCACTGCAGCTCGCTCTTACCCTTTCACATCCTACCGAGGGTGCAGGAAGCTAAATATGTAAAGACAACAACGCTAATATAACGACAGACTTGAAAGCAAATACAAGATGGAGGGTGAGATTGGGTTCACAGAATCAAACAAATTGTGTTTTGTTGAGTTTTTTCTTTTATTAAATTATTGAGCTCTCTTTTATGCTCTCTCTCTCCCACCTCTATTTCTGTATCTCTTGGTTTTCAGTGTTTGAATGTCAGCATGTTCTGAATCACACATTTGCTCAATATCTTGGCTAGATCTATAAATCTATTTGTCTCAATCTCGCTTCGTTCTCCGTCTCTCGCTCTTATAAATTCAGATCCAAATATATTTCGCTGCCACCAGGGGATTGAAAACCTGTTGCAGAAGTGATGCACTCTATTGACTGCGCCCATGTTTCCCCCAGACAGTTTGACATTTACATTTTACCTGTCTGCCAGAACAGCAGTGAATGCAGCAGTGGAATCCGTGACTCAACATACGGAGATAAATATCATACATTTCAACATCAGCAAATAATCATTAAGTTAGTTTCTTCATTCATTTTAGCCACGCTAGCAGACTGGTGGAGCAACCAATCAAAATGTCTACACAACAACTGCTGGCTTGCCATGCAGTTTGGATATTCCTAATCCTAAATCCGATTGACTTTGTTGATCTCCTGACTTTTTATCTAGTGCGACCAGCAGGTCAAAGTCTCCACATATTCAGTGGCACATCTCAACATGTTCTTAATGGAATCAACATTAATGAATCCTGCTGAATTTCCTTTCAGCGCAACTACTGGTGTAGTGCAGAGTAAACACAGGAACACAGTGTATACCCACTTATTTGAATGCTTATAGGATGGCAAAGGCTGTCCAATTTTCACCAGCGATGGCAAATGGAATAAGGAATACTTGCTAATGCAAAATTTTATGTAGTTGTCTCATCCATCTGTGGACCAGGATCGATTCCTCTGTGGCTAATGTTAATTATATAATGATCCTTACTCCCTATAATCAAGCAAGTTGAGTAACAATGTGCAAATACTACTGAATGAACTAAATATGCAAGAGTAGGTAATTTATCCTTTGCATAACTACTTCTCCAGGCAGCACTACACCACTGAGCACAACCATGTCACGTGTCATGTCATGTGAGTGAAATGTCCAAACAACTTTTGAATGGTTTGCCATTAAATGTGGTTCATACGTCATGTTTCCCTCTAGGATGAATATTACCATTACAGATCTTCATTATCAGGTCCAATACTTTGGTTTCACAGACCTGCAAAACTAATGGCATTGCCATCAACCTCAGCTATACTTTATGGTAAGTGAACTAACCAAAACATTTTCATGGCTATGTTCATCTAACCCGGTGAATAAAGGTTTTATTTCATCCAAACCGGTGTTTGTAATCACTGGAAAGACTAACAAAGACTATTTTTTTGTTGGTTTTATTTTGTTTCTTTCCACTGTGAGGTGAGTTTTACGATTATCTGCTGTTAGCCTGGTCCTCCTTTGTTCTTGTTGTTTTGCTTTAAACAGACCTAAATGTGCAACCTGTCACATCTTCAAATGATGAATAGGTTGACATTTTGTTTCCTAATTCATAATTAAATCTCTAAAGAAAAAGCTGACATGACAGTTTGCTCACTTACCATTGTCAAAATTATCCAACTCGTAATTACATGTCACCATAATTATAATATTTATCATTTAAATTCAGACACTTGCTCTTATCTCTCTCTGGCTTTCTTTACCTTTTGTATCTCCGACTACCTTCAGTCATCCCACTGGCCTCATATGAGTCTCTAAATGTATCTCACTTTTACATAATTATCCCTCCTGGTCATTTTAAACCATCCAGTTGCTTTATATGTTTTTCCTATTGTGTCTCTATCCCCCTCTTCCGCTTTGTTCCTTTGCCTCCAGTGTTTCTCTCTTCACCCCTAATTTTTCTTCATCTTGTCCTTTATCTTACCTCCCTCTCCACCCCTCTTGTTCCCACATCGCCCCTGTATTCCCCCCTCTGTGCTCTCTTTTTCCTCCCTTCCTCATGCATGTGAGGTGTATGTGCTGCTGTATGATGATAGAGTACCTTTCTATATGTTGCTGATGTCAGGTGAAATCTCCATTCACGTTGGTATCAAAGAAAGGAAAAGTATTTAGCATTTAGCTAAAGGCTACACTGTTAATTAGAGGTAGATTGGGTGAGAAGCTGGGAATGCTGCAGGAGATACAGATGTTTAATTTAAAGATGAAAATATCTGACTCCTGTCCTGATTTCTGACCTCACCTCAAAGTATGTAAGATACAGAGTCTGTATACCTCGTTGTATTGAACTCATTAGGATCATGAATGGAAGTGATAGTGGAGACTCCTTACAATGACAGTGACCTAAAGTGGACCTATTTTTAGAGAGCAACTTCGCATGATTCACTCTTCAGAAGCATCTTTATTTATGTGACGCTGGCACTTCATACAGCTCCTCCTTTCACCCTCTGTCTAAAACAAGCTGTTTCTTTAAGCACCAGCGCCATGTTGGTGGTTAATGCTATATTTCTTGTACAGCTGTTCTCAACCTGGGGAGCTGCCCTTCTGGGAGGCGCACCCTCTCTCGCCTGGCCTACAGCACAAGCCCTTAGCCCTCTTCCGTTCTTTGGTTAGCAGCACCATCCATCACACATTACACCACATTTCACTCACCTACACACTTATAACATCACTGATATTGTTCACATTTACACACCACACCAGTTAATTGTGTTTAATATTTGGAGATAAATAAATTACTTTTGTGACTGATATACAGTATGTGCGTGTGGCCTCCCTTTTTGTTGAACCAGTTGGGGATCGTCTGATATTTGAACTCGGGACCTCTTGCACCCGAAGCAAGACTCATACCCCTAGAGGCCCTTTAGCCTCCCTAACAGTGACTGGCAACCCAAAGAGGCCCCAAAACTGGATTGATTACACAAATGGTTTCAGGGAGAGAGCTTTGCCGCAGGACATCAGAGAGACTAAATGTACAAAAACATGAACCTGCCGTGCTCTGGCATGCTCTACCTGGAGAAAAGATTTAGAAAATCTGTGTTGTAGAAAAAGAGGTTGGAAATTTTTCAGAATTCTGCGCAATTTACTCACAGGGATTACTTTCACATACGTTTACCTCATTATTTGACACTTTGGCCTCATTAAATGTCAACATCGACACTGTAATATTACACATATGATAGAAACTGAGGTAAAGCTCTCTCTAAAGCTCTAAAGTGTCTCTAGATAAAATGCTGTTTTTCTACCTTGAAAATATGTTTCAAGTCTACAAAGGCGAATCTCTGAAGTAAAAAGATCAATTTTGTGTTTGGGGTCAATGGGCGTCTCATTATTTGTCTAAACTCAAGAAAATGACTGTTGTGCAATGTACTTGTGCCTCTCAGGAAAGCCCACAGTCAGATAGAGTGGGCTGCTGTACCGGGGGCACTGAGGCCATAAAGGTTTCATGGTTTTTTATTTTCTGCTTTGACTGCATCAACATTAGAGCAGAGAGAGATCAGATAATATGGTGGTCTTGACCCACAGGGGATGGATGGGAGATAAAAAAAGACGAGGAGGAGGAAGATATGGAAGTGAAAGAGAGATGGAAAGGGAAGAAAAAAGTGAATCCTCTTTAATGCTGCGCTACTTGTAAGTGTCGTTGAACTTAATTAAATGAAGCACCTTTAATGGGAACTGCATGTTTAATAACCTCGATGACGTGCACCTGCTCACTTCTTTTATCATCCGAGGTACAGTAGTTCAGTGCACTAAAGGCTGTGATACGTGAGGGCAAATACAGTATCTAATAAAGGGTCAATTCCACCTATTAATAATTGAAAATATATAAAAATCAATCATGAAATCAAATATTTGACCTGGTGTGGCTGAGGGACAGAGCAGACAACAATATGAACAACAACAGAGTTTATACTGTCCATTCCTATTGAAATTAATTAAAAATCACTCATCCCAGAACTGTATAATGAGAGAATATATAAAAGACTCCAGCCAACACATTAGCTCAAAATGATTGCTGAAAGATCAACATGAATGTACCAGGTTTTCGCTGTCCAAACATCCAGATGCACAAACTAAAGTACATGTCCACACAGGATTAACATCCAGACACATTTTACCAGCACACAAATACACAGATACTCAGATATGCATGGACGCACTGAAGGAATCTGACTGTGAAAGACTTTTTGGAGCTTTATTCATTTATTCTAAGATCTTAGTCAGCGTCAGTGCTGCTAAACTAGGCTGTAAACTAAAGGTACATTTCAACAAGTCCTCCAAATTAAAAGACAAAGCGCTCCTCCTAGTTTGATCTGTGGTACTGCACTCCTTCGTGAATAATGCACACGTATATTTCACAGCTTTTGATTGGTTGACAGTCAGATGTTTCTCAAACAGTGCTGAATCATGAGTTTCATGAGTAGGGTAATGGGTGTGGCCTGGGATTTTGGCAGGCAATATGCCCATGGGAGACTAACCACGAGTGTAGTGGTTAGGATGACACCAGACTTTGACAGCTATTGAGCAGAGAGCAGTAATTTCTTTGTGTCTTTTCATAATGCGTATAAAAACTTGATTAACTTGACTAATGAGTTAAATCTGTTTTTGCCATGTTTTGCTGTTTGACCTAAGTTTTGTGAGAGAAAGGAGAAAGGGGATCTGGGAAGCTTTATTTAAGGAATTCTGGGGAAGCTCCTGTGAGCAGTGGAGGTCATTGAGTGGGGCCACAATATCTGACAGCCTGGGAATAACTTATGATACCCCAGAAACCTCTGGAGACTTTTCAAATTGAAAAAGAGGAAGTTGAGTTGAGTTTGTAGAAGGTGGCAGTTCCTGACATTAAGGGTTAGATGGGTCTTAAACACTGCCTCACAGTCAAGGTGCTCCTGGGTCCTGGAGAAGACAATGATGTTGTCTATGTAGAGAAAACAGATTCTGCCCTTTAACTCCCCCACAACGCCTTCCATCAACTGCTGGAAGGAGGTAACAGTATTCCACAGACAGGATGGTATGATTTAAGACTTACATTGGAATAGGTCATATTTTGAGTGGTGCTGTGTTTATTCAATATCTAAATATTTGTGAGATTTTTTGATATTCACCACAACTCTGTGAAAAAGTGGAAAGGGGTGTCCCACTAATATAGCAGTGTCCTTTTAGCACACAAAAACCTGTATGTGTGTGTGTGTGTAAAAATAATTTCCCCTTTGGGATTTATACAGTAAGTCATCTTCATCATCCTCATCTAATACTAAGCAACATGCTCTTTGTATCGGTGTGTATGTTTGGAGCAAAACAAATTTAAACTAACGAGAGCTGTACTGATTACAGACAAATTAAAAGGTTTTATCTTTTCCTGCTAAACTTAGTTCAGATTCCTACTAAAAGAGTAGAGCACATTCACCATGTGCACCAGCCTGCTGCCTTCATGCACAGATGTTTTGGGTTTAACGACAGGATATTGCTGCTGATTCTGATTCTGTCCTGATATTTTTGAATGTGTCTCTGCTCCAAACCTCCAAAACCCGACTCTCCAATCCTCAAAAACACTACTGCCATAGGTCTGCTGCTTCCTCCTGCAGTATGTCTCTATAAGCTGGATGGTTGTGGCCACTCTCACTGACTGTACAGGTGAGCTGTAATTACTCCAACCACCTCTAGGTGGGGCTGTGTGATTGAAATATCACAACAAGCTCTTTTATACATGT
>JAGRRF010009292.1:29930618-29942457 GCA_019097615.1 Morone chrysops
ACATTTTGTTTGGAAATGTGTCATTTAAGTGCAAGGCAAACATTCAATACTCCAAGCGTGCTGTTACAGTTATCTGACAATTACAGCCAACACAGTCTCAAACATCTGCTAGGGAAATATATATATATATATATACACAGTATTTTAGATCAGTGTTATGCATGTCAATGTTTGCATAAGACAACTTAGTCCATTTATCGACCAGGACAAGTCCCAGACTCACCTACAGAGGCAGGCCCTTATATAAAATACTCTGATAATATTAATAATAAACTTTATTTATACAGAGCAGAGTTATAGAGGGCCTTACACGGCCGGAACCGGGATGGGGCAGATTACTAATATATGGTAAAACCAACAATACAAATATAACAGAGATAAAATGTGATGGAAAATTTAACAATGAGCTAGAATAAATAAAAGGATTTTTTTAAAGATATGTTTTAAGAAGTAATTTTAAAGATGTGGCTGATTCAGCAGTTTCAGACCCTCGGGTGGGGAGCAGAGGGGCTCTGACAGCCAGCAGCCCTGCTCAAGGATCTGAGGCTGCACTCCGGCTCATAGGGGTGCAGCAATTCAGCAATATAGGTAGCAGCTAAACCATGAAGTCATTTATATATGATCAGTAAGATCTTAAAATCTATTCTAAAACTGAGTGGTAACTGGTGACATGAGGCTAAAACAGGGCTGATAAGATCTCTATTTGTGTCGAGCAGTGCCAGCTAAAGATGGATTTATGGCTGATATGATATGAAATAGTCTAATTGTGAAGAAATAAAGTTATGGATCAGAGAGAAAGGAGCTGACCTTTGAGGTTTCTGGCTGCAGGTTTGATATTTGACAACAAGGATCCAAGATTCTCCTGTAGACCAGATATGGACCTTGGGAGACCATAGAGAATTATCTCTGATTGATGAACAATCTATAACAGGTGAACTTAAACCAATCAGATCAATGAACCATATAACAGTGAACTAGCGAAGCCACTCAGGAGACGAGTGAAACCATCTCTTCCAAAAAGCCTTCAGTGCTGTTCTTTACTTTTCTTTCTATGAAGAAATACTCTCCAGTTCTGACAGAACCAGTCCCTGAATTGGACCAAAAAAGGTGCCAGTACCCCAATTTACGTCAATCCTAACCCAAAACAAAACAAACAAAAGCCTAATTCTATTGGTCTTTTTATCCATTTTAACAAGGACATTTTCTGTGTTTTCAGGATCTGCATGTTGTCAGCAGGTTTATTTGCCCCCTCTTTCCGGGACTGACCTCATCTAAGAGGCATCCTAGAAGTGCTGATGACCAAACATACTTGATATTTTCATAGAATAGTTGTTCTATTGAGCCTCACTGTGTTATTTACTCCTATTCAAGTGTGCACGCTGTTCTGACATCAAGACAGGAACTGAAGTGAAGAATCAGAGGTCGTCTAGCAGGACTCTGTCCTTACTGAGGCTCATTTACACTTCTTACTTCAAGTGCATATAAAATCCAGATGAGCTTTAATACTCCTTCATTTACTCTGCTGCACGGACGGATCTAAAGACAGATTCTCATGGTGGCAGAAATATATGCTGATTTAATCACAAACCAACACATATGTGAATATTTGCTTAGAAAGAAGATATTTGAACTTAAAGACATTATTGTTGCACAAAGCTGGAAAAATATAATAATAGAAATCAATACATTCTTCTTTCATTAAACTTAAGCCGACAACTTAGTCTAAAATGTGGCCGTAACAGATCATTCAATTAATTATCTTTTTATTTATTAAATTTGACAACAAACTTGTTGGTTTGGCCACCCCTCTAGATACGCCCCTGCTCCGTTGGTGGTGTGTGGAGGGATTTTCAATCTTCTACATCCTGTAAAATGGGGGGTCTCACGCAGGCATATGGGGACGATAGCGTTGTCCTTCGTATGTCCCCGTAGGCCTCCAGGTCCCACGGTGGCGAGAGTCTGGTAGTATCCTGGGTCCTTAACTCATGTCAGTGCCGTCACATAGCAGCGGTGATGAGGGTCAAACTGAACCACATTCTCCCTGAAGGATGAGATTAGAGATATCGCTCAGGGTCAGACTGGCTGTCTCTCCTCACAGACGTAGTGAAAGGCTCAAGATGGCATCTTGTGATTCAGGGAGAGTTAGCTTACAGCTTGTTTTAAACCATTCTCTGATTAGATCATTGAGCGTATTTGGGACTCTAGTAGAGCTTGTGGGTCTCGGGTGTGTTAAATATCCCCCGATATGAGACGTTCTTCTGAATTGGGCTGGCACTGCACTGCATTGGGTGAGTTAAACTTGTACTGCTGAACCGTATTCTCCTCAATCAAGCTCAATAAATCCTGTTGTGGAAGTCATAAAGGTCTCCTGAAATCTGCTTTGTGAGCGACTGTTTCTGTTTCTGTTCTTTTTTTCCATTACATGGTGGTGATGCAGCTGAAGTTGAAGAAGATTAACTTGTGCACATTAGCAGTCTAACAAGCCAACATAAGCACATGAATAAATCACCTTTATGGAGCACAATGGAGACAAAAGTTAAATCATCTTCAGCGGCTCTCACTCACACCACAGTTGGCTCAGCTGAATGAAACAGGACTGAGTTCCAGCAACAGCTGAAAGCAAAGCAGCTGAATCAGTATGTTTATCAAAGTCAGACAATGGCTTCCTGGATTTACTACCACAATTAAGTTCACTTTTTAACTTGTATTAGATCCATTTTACACATATATTGTATTTTCTACTTTGACATACCGTACTGCTTCTCTTCTTTCTGCCACAGAGCATACTGTACTGTGTGAGAGCCAACTTCCTGCTTCAGACACCTGTCAGCTTCCCTCTGATGGCACTTTCTACTTCTCTTTCAAACTGCCAAAAAGAACATCGGCACCAGAGCTCTCTGACAGCAGACATATCATTAAGAAGACCCACTGACAGGCCTCACCTGCGAAATCCTGGTCAACACCTGTCTTCCCCTTCTAGGGAGTCGGCTAGGGGAGACAACGGTGTGATTGAGAGGGTTAATACTGCATGTAATTGTAATGGTACTTACTGTCCTGGTGTCCTGTCCCCAGCATTTAGTACTACCAGATGCTAACATGCATATGTTGGGCAATCAGCATAATTAGCATTAATAATCAGCCGTTTGGGGCGTTTTGAGGATGCTGAATCCTTTTCAGATGTTTTCAAAATACAACATTTAAACCAGAAGTGGTCATATACCAACTCCTGATTTTAAATTTGAGGTTATTTATATGCTTAATACACTGGATCTGCATTTTGGAATCAGGAAAGCTCAATGTCATTGGTGTGAAAATGTGATATTTCTTCAGATTTCTTTGCCGCTGTGGTTATGTATTTAGCATATAACTCACATTAAAATGAATCAAAATCGTCCCACTGGGAGTTGAAATATGGCCACTTCTGTTTTAGACAGCTATTTTGTATTTTGAAAATGCTTTATGAGGCAGGAAATGTATTCAGCATTATTAGAGCTCAATAATACACAGTGAGTTTGGGGAGAAACACTGGGGCTGTAACATTTGTCTGTAAATTCGGGAAATTCAAGTTTCATACAAACATTCATCTTATTTTATGAGTTCTGGTCATCACTGCTGTAATCATGTTATAGCCACTAATTGCCTCAACCAGAAAACAAACTGACATCACTAAAATAACCTGCGGTACAAACAGAGTTTTCTGCTGCAGTGAGGAATTAATACCAACATTTCAATGTTCCCTCCAAATGAAGTGTTTTAGGTAATCTGGTTAATCTCTTGTTTTATTTACAACCAACAGCTTGTATAATGCAATCCTGCTGCAAAGGCTGAAATGAACATAAAACTCCCCAAGAAGGAACCTTTGGTATGATGGATGTGTCTGATTATGTGGAGTGAGTGTATGAGATGTCTTTTATCCTGAGATTACTTCACCCTCATGTGCTAATGCATTCACACATTATACCTTTACAGTACAGTTTAAAGGATCACGCTAATGAAAATATAACACTGGTAAACTCTAGCTTCATTTCAAACAGGTGGACTGGGTTTACCCTCCACTACACCCTCTGCTCCGTAGTTTACAGTCCAACAGCCATCAACTCGCTAGCTAGTTTATTTCCTGGCAAGTAAATGGTATCAGTGGCAACAGGAAGGAAGTGTTAAAGCATCAAAGCCCCGCCTCTTGCTGCATGTGATTGGCTGTCTGGGCTATGACGTGCAGCCTTTGTCCTTCCCTCTGACTGTATTATTGCAATAATCCTACATCACCTCTGCTCTGCTGCTTCAGTCAAAGGTCTGCCGGTACAACAATGGATCCCCAGTGTTTTATGGGAATGCTTAGGGGTGAGGCCTGCTGTAAATTTCGACATGGGGGAACTTTGGCTGGCAGAAACCCTGTCTCTGACACCCAGTTTAATGGTCCACCGGGCGCATCAACCCCGCTGATCGATCTTAGTCCCTCTTTCTCGGCTCTTTCTCCATCCTTCTTTAACCTCTGTCACTCATAAGTCATACTGGGCTTTATGTCTTAAAGGCACATCGGTGAAATAACCAACTGACCTCCCCCTGCAAGTGCTGACATTTCTCTTTCTCTGAGACAGTATTACTCTTTGTCTCCCTCCGTCCTCTTCTTCACCTTGTGTTTTACCTCCGTATCTCCGCTCCCTCGCTTTATATTCAGTCATGAGCTCACTTCTAAAACAGGGGGAACTTATCACTGAAATCGCCCAGTCTGGGGTTAGACTGAATACTTGCATATTCTTGGCACTCCCTTGCACATGGTTGCCAGTCCCCACTCTACACCCAGCCTCCATCTGTCTCTCTTTCCACCCTCAGTCTTTCCTCTCTCTTTCACAGATTGTTTCCTACCCTCTCTTTATCACCCCATTTCTTTCTTCCTTCTGCCAGTGTCTTTGTCCCTCTCCCCCTCCATTCCAGTAAAGAGGAACATTCCAGCCAAAGCAGAGGCGACAGAGGCCTTGTGTTATAAAAGGCCACTTCAACAAGAGAGCGTATTGTTGGAGTTTCCAGTAGCACTTCTGCCAGGTGAAATACAGATGCCAATAAAAGCCAAGTGGGCAAAACAGGATTGTGATTGATGCATGATGAGGTTTCTGTGCAGAGGCTTGGAGGGAAAATGATGAGTGTGTTTTGTTTTACGGTTACCCTGTCTCATATTACCATATGGTTTACCGCATTACTTATTTTGACCCAAAACATATGCTGTTAACTGTATAAAAGGTGGTTGGGCTATAGGCGAGTGAGATGACGACAGATTTGCAGTAATTAAAAGCTGTAATTGGATATTTAAAGTGGAATAGTTAAAGTTAAATAAAACAGTAGATAAAAAGAAAATGTATTATTGTGTTCAGCTATATGGAAATGAATGATAAATGGATGCATTTAACTGAATACCGCTTCAAAGTCTTGTTTTTACTGACCTCTTGTTCCAGTGATGTAGCTCAAGAGATCCACAATGAAGGTGAATGGTAGAAATCGCTGTATTTAACGTCCTCTTACTTCTGTTTCCATTCGCTTCCATTACAATGGAGTTATTTTATGATTTTCTGTCAGCTTCTGTTGACACTTTCAAATAAAACTCGCTTAATACGCAGCAGAAAATGGTGATTACAACCTAATGTCAGACTGTGTTTGAATGGTACAAATGAAGACATTCACTGGCTCTTTCCAGGTCTGCTATAGTTTACAGAGCATTTCAAAATTGAGAAAAAAAAATCTTAATTTATGTTGTGGATAGTGTTTGAGATAATTTTGTGGCCAGAGTGCTTACAGTCTGATTCCACCCAAAGGATATTTGTACAATATTATATAAAGATAGCAGAGTGTAAATAGAGGTTTGGTGGTGGTTGTGTTTTTTGGAGTTGATGGATTTCATAATGGAAAGTGTTTAGTCAGTTTAGTCGGCATTGACCCCCTTTACACCTGCATTAATGTGTTTTAGGTAATCGGACTGCAATTCGATAGGGCTTAGCCACATGACAGTACAGGTGTGAATACACCAAATACACACTGAGGATGGACTGTGAGCATTTTATTATTGTCACACCAACAGCTGAGTTTCAAACAAAACACCCAGGTTAATGTAGGCGATCTATCCGAGGAGCTAAAATAACATTTTTCATCAATTATCAAATGTATTTGATAAAATCCTGGAAAAGTAGTTTTCTAAATTTCAAGGTTTTCCAGGATGCGTGGGAACCCTGAACTAAAGTCCCGCCTCTGCCCAGGAAGAGAGCCAATCATAGTTTAGGATAATGGGACTGAAGAGTTCTGAAAAAGTGAACTCTGAGAAATGCAAACTCAATAAAAACAACAACAACGAAAAACTATCTCAGCATTACATTAGCTACATTAGGTCAACTGCAAAGAGAGACACTGATACTGTGCATGTGCATGTGTGCGTGTGTGTACGTGTGTGTGTGTGTGTGTGTGTGCGTGTGTGTGGGTGAGATGCTGGATGTGTGTGGGTGCTGTTTGTTTTGGGATTAATGATTATCCATATAAATTACAGACATCTGTTCAGAGGTGTCATTGTTTAAGTATGCAGCCTCACGCCTCTCTGAGGAGTGTGTGTGTGTGTGTGTGTGTGTGTGGACTCGGGGGACGCCATAATGACCTCATTTTCTGCTGAAATATATGCAGGCCCAGTGCCACCACATAAACCTGTAAATAAACCTTATAAACTACGGCATAAGGCCCACTACCTTGAGACACACACAGACACACACAGACACACAGGAGGCATCTGCAGGTTGTGTATATGGGAATATATCTGCATGAAAACTGTGTATGTATATGAGAACACACACACACACACGCACACACTGTTGTTGTCCTTCCCGCTCTCTCGGTAAACGAGGCGATAAAGTCGGCGGTGGAGACAGGTTGATAGAAGTCGTCTTAGTCACAGCCGCTCTTAAAATTTAACAAGAAGTTAATAGAAGAGCCGACCCTGCTGCTCACTGACTCTATCTGTCTCCATTTTACTCTCTCCAGTAACTTATTCCTCCCTGACAATGATTCATATTGTTTACTTTTATTCTATCTTGAAGTGATTGTCAGACTCTTTTTTACGTATTATCAGCGATTCAGTCAGATCTGGATGAATCTTTTTGGGTTTTTTTTACTGCCAAATACGTTTTTGAAGAATATAATTACTTCCAGGACACAGAAGCCGAAGGGAGACGGTGGAAGCAGGACAATGAAAACTTTTTAGAGTTAGTAAATTAGTCATTTTATTAAACTATTATTGATCCTGGTCCCATTCTAAACTCTTCATTTTAACATATTTTTCTCCAACCAGAGACGTTCAGTAATTCAATCCGGTTACCCTACAAAAAGTCTGAAAATCAATGTCACATGCTGGTAAATGCATTTGTCTGGATCCTGGATCTTCCGCATAGTGCACAGGAGACTTCTGGGGTGTCTTTCACAATTTAACCTTATACGGAAAAGACTTTTTGGGTCAGTGTGCATCACGTAACGGACACCATGGCTATACAAACAGTCTGATTGGAATAATAACATGTGTCTGATATGTAAAAAAGAATTCCCACAATAAAGTCCTTAAAAAGTCACCTACTCCTTCTGCCTCAGTTTGTTCCAGTGTCTGAATCGGACCATCGGCTGGTACCCTGATTCAGCACAACCCTAAATCTTTTGTTATCTTTAACCCTTTTAACAAGAACAGTTCCAGCTCTGTTAGTTTAGCATTAGGCTAACTACGTGTTTACACAGAGACGCAGTTACACAGGTGGAAAAAACTGAACCTGCTAGGAGGACATAGGATGTCTCAGTGTCTGCACACTGGTGGATCACACTCTTTCAGTTTCACACTGGACCAGGATTTACTTCCTGACTATATGTGATGTCACAAATCATGCTTGTAGGCTCCGCCCCTTAAAATCAGATGTTCAGTGCGCTCAGAGAAACTTTCCACTTTCAGCAGATTAATGTGAAAACATCCCTCTAGAGTCAAACTCTGCACAGACATCATTCAAACATCAGATGGAAGAGATGTTTCTGACTGGAGGGGAACTTAAAATATATATATAAAATAACTAGAGAAAGTCCAAGACCTCAGTATGTGAGTAAGTGCTGTGTCTAAACATAACCCGTTTAATCAAGCTTCAGTTGCTATGAGCAGTTATTTTAGGGAAAACAAATTAAATACATTGTCAGTGATCAGTTTGCACATATGTTCACTTTGTGACTTGGCAATAATGTTAATTAACAACATTTTCTAATTATGTCAATAGAACGTATAATCTGGGCGACTTTCAAAATCTGCTGTTACCAATTTATCGAATATAAACATCATTTCCAGGAGACGGTGTTGACTTTTCTTTATATCACGGTACAACGGGAGTCTTCAGCTGTGTTTGTCCAAAAGCTATCTATCAAATGCAATCAAATCAAATAAATGTAGACCTAATTATGTTGAATATTTTCACTTTATTACAAAATGTATATTATTTTCCTGAGTCGATATCGCTGAGAAAGATGCTCTGAGTTGGTCGACTCAACAATAAACCATCTTTCTCTTCTCTGATTGGTTGTTTCCCTTCAGGCCTGGTGGATTCTTACGTATATATATTGACGTGGCCTGTGTGTCACCAGTGCCACCAAAACCTCCGATACAAGGGTCCTAATCCCAGGTGAGGCTGATTATCAGGTGTTATTTTCTCTGTTTCTAACCCTCTGCACTGCATTCTTCTCTAAAGTAGGAAATAAAGGTCGTGTCTCAGCCTGCAGAGGGTTAACTCAACCATATTAGATTATTTCTGGCTCCAGAGCAGCACTGCCACCACACACACACACTGAGGTAAAATCACTTTATGACTGCAATGTGTCTCAATCTGGATCCGCTCTGCCTGTTTACCTTTATGTATCTCTCCTTTCTGCAGACATTTTTTCCTCATCTATCTATCCGTCTACCTCCTCCTCCTCCTCTTTCTCACTCTCTGCCCTTTTCCTTTATAACCCCTTTCTTTCCCATCTCATGCAGCATATTCATTAAATGTAATTTGTGTTGCGGCGGGCCTGATGTGCAGAGGGCCCGGCGAGAGGTGAGACTGCTGTTTAAACCACTTAGATTCACCAGACGGGTTCTCACTCCCTTTGCAGAAAGGGACCCCCGACTGAGTGAGGCCAGCGCCACTGCACTTATTTAAAAAAACAACCTGTTGTTGCTGCAAAAAGGAGAAAAGAAAGCTTCTAATAATAATCTTAATCCTTTAAAATCAGCCTAGCTCTATGTTCTATATGTAGTTGAGTTCTTACATTATCTCAAATGACAATGTTCAGACTGTTTATCCAGTCTGAAGCCACATTTTTACCATCCACTGTTTAGATCTTGGTGCTTGGTGAATGAAGGATTTTAGTCATCGGACGTCTGGATCTTAAGTTATCAGAGAAACAAGCTGAGCTAACGTTAGCAGCAGCTCGGCTCGTAGCCCCTCTGGGACGTCCTTTGTCTGTCCAACAGCGTGGGAGAAGCAGTGATTGTTAAGGTGGAACTGCTTTATTCAGTGTGTTTAAGGTGGAACTGCTTTATTTAGTGTGTTTAGTGGATTTAATCAGCAGGTCTGTTTGTTTTGGAGAGGAGGAGACCTCTGTGGATAATTGGGCTCCTAGTAGGAACCTCCTGAACTATGATCACTGAAGGAATCCTCCGGGAGAAGCTGACTGCAATGACGCCAATGGTGGTGAAGACAACAACTCCCATGATCCTACGCTGCTTCACCACCTCATCAATTCCCCTTCTCTTATTGTTTTAATGTGAGAGACCCCAGAGCAGCAGAAATGACAGTTTTTACATTTAATATAATAGAAAAGTTTTAGAAACGTTTCCAACAATATGTATCAAAAGTAAAGCCTGATCAACAAAACCAGACGTAGTTTTTTCTTCCCCATATTCACTCTGATGAGAAAGTGAAAGCATGTTTTCCCAGAAAGCTGCCACTTGGGGCTGCTGTTCAGATGCAAGGTGTAATTTAAAGAAAGATAAGATTATAACACTTTATATGGATGTGGGGGCTGGCTCAGCAGGTTGCAGAACAGCAGCAGCAGTAGTTTGGGTTGCATCACGCTGTTTCCTGGGTTGCATCATTTATTCATTCACTTTTGGTAAACAAGAAGTGGGGCTGTGAATGTTTAAGTAGTGTGTGTGTGTGTGTGTGTGTGTGTGCTGTGTTTGTTGGAGTCCTGAGGGCCAGACACTACGATGTGTGTGATCACAGAGGAGAGTGATGCTGCCTCAGAGTTGTCCCTGTGTGTTAAATATCTTACAACTGGTTGATTTATTCCATTAAAGGGTTAAAGTTCATGCTGCTGCACCTTCATCATCCTGAACTCACTTAATTGCCCTCACAGCTTCCTGTTGGCATCCAGAATTCCTCCGCATGAGAGTGACATTCAAAGTTATGACGGTAATTATTCTTCACTTTATGTTCCAGTAAGACTTTTCAAAACACCGGGGCCAGACACTGAGAAACGCAAATGTTAAATAACATATATAAATGTGACACGTGGACGGGGTTCCCACATGTCCTGGAAACACATAGAAATGTATTAAAATTACAGAATGTCTTTGTTGTCCTGGAAACTTTAATTGTTTTCAGTTCTTCACTCAGATCGCCTCAGTCAGTGGTTTCCTAAGTATGTAAGATTGTAAAAGGAATGTAAACAATACATAATTAAGACAGAATTGTATTAAAAGTTTCCTAAAATTACCAAACACGAAGCAGAATGGAAAAACGCTCCCTTTTCATTGCGGCTCCATGTCAGTGAATCCAGCTGTCTGTCAGTTGTTTCCAGGGTTAATGATCAGATGTACGTTGTTAAATAAATGCACAGCCACGTTCAACTTTACACGCAACTAACACATTGACTTTGTACGTCTTTTAATAGCCTTATAGAGTAGATGAATTATCTGTAAAGTAAATTGAATTCTACACTATGAGCTGTGGCAGTAATATCTGTTAAATGTTAATATAAAACCTGTGCTGTAGTCACTGTGTGGACACTCTTGGAAGATTGTTTTGGTGGAAAACCAATGACATACTGACTCCTTTAAGTTCTTAAACACACTTTCATCAGAGAACCTTTCCTGATTTTACTTGAACTGTTTTTATCTGCTTTAACCTTTCTTTAAATTGATCATTTTAGAACTTATATTTATAATTTTATGAAGCACTTTGCAACACGGGCTCGAAGTGCTTTACAAATAAAGATTATTATTATTAACTGGTACATTCAGGATATCCACCAGTTGTCGGGGGAACTCTCTACGTGTTTCCAACCAGTTTCAGAATTAAAGTCCTCAGTCTCTGTGGAGCGAGGCGTTTACAGACCGGCTGGTGAGTCTACCATCAGTATTAACATTTTTGCAATGTGGCTGGTACATTAATTAACAGCATTTCCTCATTATGTTAATAGAAAATTTAATTCAGTCGCTGTAACGTTCCCCTCAAAACATATTTGCTGCTGCAGATTAGTTTCTGGGAGACATGGTCGGCATGTTGTGTGGAAATATCTTCACCTTTGTTGTTTTGTGGTGCTGATGGTCTGTTGCACCATAAAAAGCTGCGAGCTGAAATCTAATGACAACAAATCAGCTCAGAAAAATAACTGAAATGATAAAATATTGATGCATGAACGTATTGATAAATTTAAAAAATGGCCACTGGAAGCAGTTTTTTTACTCACGAACACACAATAACACACAGTGCATAATCAGAAAGTGTGAGATGTTTGCTGTCATTAATGAAGCACAGTGATGAAACCATCCAATCAGATTACATCAGAATGACACATCTGA
>JAGRRF010009292.1:29952084-29965138 GCA_019097615.1 Morone chrysops
GCTACTCCACCTCCTCGGCCTGTGCCTCGGGGGATGTGAGTATTAATGTGACTGGGGTGGGGGTGGATTCATTTAGACTAACATACTCCTCGTGGGACAACCAGGTCTCAGTAAGGTAGTAATCAATATCATATCATCTGATATTAATTAATTCACTAAACCAGCTTTAGAGGACAGAAACCGGATATTCAACAGTCCACATTTCATTCTTTTATGTTACTGAGGAGTTAGTTTGTTAGTGTTGAGCTGCTCTCATTGGCTGCTCTTGGTTTAGAATCAGTGGCGGCTCGCCTGCTCACACAGGATCTGGTATTCCAGATAAACAGTAAAAAATTGTGAACAGATTTGAGAAGAGAAATAGTCAACACAGTAATCTGGATTAATATCTGATCAGCAACCATAAACTCATCAGGAAACTGTTTACTGAGTTCATAAAGTTATATATCCCACCAATGGTTCCCTGAAATGTCTCGGGGGGTGTGGGGAGTAACACAATAAAGGTTAAATTTACCGAGGAGAAAGAACCCAAAGAAAGTTTGTTTCAACCCAAACAAGGATTTTTATTACCAGTTAACATAAATAAATACTTAAAATACGAAAAAAGGGTGAAAACTGAAAACTAGCTTTCCTTTTAAAAGCTGATTCTGTCTAGAGAGATTTAACTACTTCAGCTCAAACTTAATAAAGACCAATCACACTCAGAGAGGACCACTTTCATTTAACACAGTGTGGACGCTGCTGGAAGACCCACTGGCTCCAATCCCAGTTTATATTGGCTCGGCCCTGATTAGTAACTGGAGACAGCTGCACACATCTACCTGCTGCAGAGGGGGAGGGCAGTCACTGGAGGCCAGAGGAGCACAGGAGAGAGACAATGAGAGAAAGAGAGAGAGAGAGAGAGAGAGAGAGAGAGTGCACAACAACACAACAGCCCCTTCAGATGTCTATGAGCTGTTAGCAAAAAGGGAGTAAAGTTTTGGTCGGATTAGAGATACGTTCCAATACTGTTTTTCCTTCACGATACCTGAACTATGTATCGGGCAATCAATTACCATCAGATAGTAATCAGATACATCAGTGTATTATTATTATTATACATATACAAACGCTGTAGGATTGCTGTCATTGATGTATGTCCAACAATGAACAGATACATACAGAGAATAACTACCACAGACTCTAGTTACACTACCGGAAATCAGCTCTTCTTCACTGCTCTAAATATGTAGTCATCAGTGACGACATAGAACACAGCACCCTGCTCTGCCTCAGATTGGCTCGTAATTGTTGCCTTTGTTGGTTTGGGTTGATTAGATTGGCTAGGATTGGGTCAGGGTCAGGCCAGTCAGGACTTCAGCATCCTGGGAGGATTAAAATGGCGAACAGGACACTGCTGAGATTAGCAGAGTCCAGTTTCAGGGCTGTTAAATAGAGTGATATTGGATCAATGCACCTTCTCACCGATACTCTATCCCATATTTAAGCTATAGGTAGATTCAGCTCATAATTCACAGACACACAACACACATTGTTTTCACATTGTCAATTGATAACGATTATTATAAAACTATTGCTCATTAAGTAAAAGATCTGGAAATAAGGGAGTAGAATAGGAGAAAAGAGACCAAACCAACAGAAGAATGAGGAAGAGAAGAGGGTAACAGTTTGAACATCATACTCTGTGCTTGCTGCAGATGATGGCGGAGGCTAGAGCGCGAGACGAGCTGATGACAGATGAATTGTGAAATGAAAGAGCGCTGGGAGGACAGACAGATGCAGCGACGACAAAAAGATGAATGGGCATCACATGATGTGATGGATTAATGGATACAGTGAGGTGAGGGAGGACAGGTAGACAAGGACACCGGAGAAGATAAGATGGAGGAAAGTGCTGTAGGCCAACTCTCCCTTTTCTCACCCCCAACCACCCACCCACCTCAGCAGCACACAAACCCTCACATTCGCTCTTAGAAAACAAAAGGAGGCCGTAGAATTGTTGACCTTTTAACTTGATTTCCACAGTAATACAAATGCTTGGTGAGCCATTGAGAGAAAGAGCGCCTTTTCAAAGGAGCAGCTTGAGACATCGGTGGGATGTCTGTGTTCGATATGTGCCGGCGTGGCTGACCTTTCCCTAATGGGCCGGGCTACTAATGCAGCGACAGCGCGTTCGAATGCTTTGGTGCTGTTAGAAGTTCAGCATCGCTAAAAGGAAAGCTGAGAGCACTGGTTGGAATGAATCAGCTTTCTTTTGTTTATTATTCCCTTCTTTCTTATTAATTTTATGAATGTTTTGCTGCGTGATGGTGTCATTAAACAAAAGAAAGTAATTCTCTGTTGCTTCTTTCTCTCTTTGTGTGAATATTTTAGACCCCTGAAGATCAAAAGCAGCGCCTGCAGACACAATCAGCCCCGTCTGGCACCAGAACGTATCAAACAAAATGCTCACTCACCTGCAGACTGCTCTCACTTCCACTCATGTCTCCACCCTGAAACCCGACTTCATGTCTGACTCTGACCTTCTTCCAGCTTCAATCCTTACCTTGACCCGTAATCCGGTTTTTACAGTCAGTTAAACGTGAAGGATTTTCCTTATCTCTCACTACCTTCCTCAGGATATATAATCCTCCTTCTCAGGGCCGGATCATGGTCCTTTGAGGTCCCTGGGTGCATTTGGAGACCACCCCCACGTGAAAATCTCATACCGTTGCAACCCCAGTGTATGCTAGCTCCCTTCCTCCAAGCAAATTTTTTAAAAATGCAGCAGAGAGAATTAGAGAGCTTTTATAGTCACTAGAAGCACATTCACGCTGTTTATAAAAGTTTCTGTTTGGTATCTGTGTTGGGACGTTAACTAATCTAGCTAACGCTCCAGTGTCTGTGGCTAATGGCTATGTAGTCTGCAGAGTGAACATTGGTTTTACAGCAGCAGGAGTTAGTTGATGAAACCTGCCACCACATGTCACCTGCCTCCTGATCAACCAATAGCACAATTCAACCACAATAACCAGTTTCAACCAGTAGAGGGCGGTCGCTGTGCATTTTTATAGCAACTTATATAGAATTTAAACACTAAAATGTCCAGATTTGTACCTAAATGAATCAACAACACTATAAAGACCCACATACAGAGTTATTCATTAAATACAATGACTACTTTAACTACCACCACTAAATGCTCGTACAAAGCTAATCCTAACCTCAGCCTTTTTCTTGATGCATCACTGATACAATTTGATCCTTTAAATCCTTAAAGTGAAGCATCAGAGAGAGATCTTTTCTACCTTTGCTCCCGTTGGTACGACACATCTACGAGGTCTGGGGTCTTTGTCACAAACATGTTAGCGCGCTGACTCCTGAATTCACTTGAACCCAGAGCATATGAGCAGGTCTGGTAATTAAAATGGTCAGAGAAGCTGGGGAGCAACATGATTCACGTGAGGTGTGAAAAACATCCACACATCAGTGCACCTGTCAAAGAACTATGGAGGCCCTGAGGGGTACGTGAGAAAAAACAACAACTGGTGATTCATTTTAAAGTCTCATCTGAATTGTTTTCTCTCCTGAGTTAATCTACGGAGCGCCGTGGGGGACAAAAAACACACGAGAGAGAGAGAAAAAACCTCCCCCAGAGGCAAAGAGAGCTCCGTATTATCAGGTAAGAACAGGTGGAAACCAGGATAATCTTTCTAAGTACTTTAATCGTTCTTTTTCATGTGTAGACGTGTGAAAACAAGAAGAACGTAAAAGAAGGTAAATTTATATATGTGTTATATAACATTTATAGCAAGTATTATTAACGTATAATACTTACGTATACGTAGCTTCCGTATCTCTGGCACCACTTCAGGAATATTGCATCTGAATTCAGCTCCAGTTTGTGTACCTTCAAAAATCTCTGGTGCATTTATAGTTTGGGGCATTTCAGTGATATTTTATAAATATAAATATAAAATATATATATTTATATATATTATAAACAAATTGTATCGAAATCTTTGTCACTTTTTGGTAATAAAAATAATTTAATTCTGGAAGCAGTGATGAACTGCTGCTGTTTAGGTGATTCAGCCTTTGCTGTTCGGCTACTGGAAAGCATCAGTAGAAAAATAACTTTACTCATTTAACTCTTAACATTTATTTAATGCCCTTTAATATGAAATAGAATTTGGGATTTAATTTAAAATCATTCTAATCTAATATATCTAGAAATCCAGTTTTTAGTAAACTTTTATCTCAAGAGGAAACACATCAAAGGTTAACTTTCTGTTGATACTTGTGCTTCTCAGATTATATATAGAATCCTATTTTATTTTCTTCTGGCGGTGCAAAAAATTAGTTTTTATTTCAGTTATACATGTTACAGGTTCAGTATATTGGAGCTATTAATAATCAGCTGTGTGGGTTCGTCAGATGTCCAGAGTCATCCATTCTCATCCTGTTGACCTTTTGGCTCTTTTGTTGCTGGCCGACATTGACGTGTTCAGTCTCCCGTATCATCTGCATTACAGATGTCACTGTCCGACCAGCGTGTGAATCCCAGCGCTGCCTTTATGTTGCTCTAATTAGGACTTTTCACAGTTTGACCCTTGAGCAAAACTGCCCGATTACCCATGGGTCGACTCGTCCCCGAGCTTTGGGCTATTTGAAAGAGGTCATGTCTCAGCAAATTGCGCTGCATCGACGCTTCCTTCAACTCCTGGGAGGTCCACTGTGCGCACTCACATCTACTTTGTTTTTGAATGCAGCTTGTTCTTCTCTGGCTCACTCCGAGGTCCACTTCAGTAATCACCACCCCATCGAGGCCGTTTATACAAGTTAGAAAACAATTCATTTTAATCAGTGAGAAGAGGCTCTTTAGCTGTAAATGTATTTATCTTGTTTAAGGTTTTTTTTTTTGCTTAAATTAAATTTCTCACTTTGGATAATGACAAATGTGCTTTTCATGCTGCCTAAAGATAACTGCATCATACATTGTGGACCGTCTTTTGTTTACACAGTCACATGGTGTCTCTCTCCCTCTGCCTGTGTTGTATTGCAGCCTCTCTGTGGTTTGTTTCCATAGCCGGTCTGCTCCGACTGAAACTGCTGTTTTCATCATCTACGTCGGTGAATTAAGGATTTATTTCCATCAAACCAGAGTTGGTGATTGTTGGAAACACTAACAGAGACGGTTTTGATGAGTTTTCTTTAGTTTCTGTCCACTTTGAATTAAGCTACAATGTTACAATGATCTGTGAGGTTAAATGAGCGTTTTTATCTATGGAGTCTGGTGGAGAGTGATAGTTATTCCCTGACTCATGGAATTAAGGATTTATTTCATCCAACCCAGTTGGTTAATGTTGGAAAGACTAACAAAGAGTTGTTTTGTCTCTGTCCAGTTTGAAGTGTGTTTTATAATTATCTACTTTGTGAAATTACTGCTTTTATCAATGGAGTCTGGTCGGCCGTAGCGCCCATTGTTTAGTTCAGAGATGCTAATGCTGTGGTGCATTTTGTATATATAACTTTAAAATGTTTAAAATTAAAGTAAATAAAATAATTAGATGAGAAGAAGAATACAGCAGCTGGTTAGCTTAGCTTAGCACAAAGACTGGAAATGGGGGGAAACAGCTGGCCTGGCTCTGAGAAAAGTGTCACTCTGCTGGTTGCCTGGCAACTGTTCTGGGATAAATAAATAACCCCCAGAAGAGAACAACTAGTTTTTACACTTTGGGTTTTGTGGCGATCAAACAAACGAGATATAATGTGTTCATTTGAGAGCTGTAGAGGTGCTGCGAGGTCAATCTGTAACCTTTCAGCTGTTCCCCTTCGTTTCCAGCATCTGTGTTAAACTGAGCTCAGTAACGAGAGTATCTATCGCACTATATCTCGAAAAGCACACTTTTGGAGCTATTCCTTTATGAGAAGCAGATGAAACCTGAGTGCTCTTCCGTCTTTATATAAGCCCGGGGACGGGTGTCATGGCAGCCTCCTCGGCTGGCACTAAAAACAAACCCTGCATAAACGATCCGCCTTGAAAAGGAGCAGCTAGAGAAGTGTTAAGTAATCCATGTCCTCTATCGACCGGAGCAACACGCATAAACAGTGGGTCTCTGTTTGTCCTCGCACACAAGTCTGAGTCACCGCTCGGCTCCCCCTCGCTCCTCCTGTCTGTTTGAGTTAAGAGGAGGTCAGACAGCACCAGATTAAATGTGTCACATTTATATAGATCCATCACTCCGTCCTTTGTCCCGCTGGAATGTGAAATAGAGGTGTTGTTTTTTTGGGAAAATGGACAGGGAGGGTGGCTCTTCTCACACAGAAATGTGGATGTCTTGTAGACTTTTGCTGTATTTGGATTGTACAGCGCTGGTTTGAAACGTGCTTTATAAATGACGTGGGATTGGATTAGACATAAGGAGTCCGTGATACTGCCCAGAGTAAAGCAAAGCAAGTGTTCCAAGCCATGAGTATTGTCTCTTCTAAGTGGAAAATCAATAAAGGCAACATCCACTTGTGCTATTTATACCATGCTGCCGGACTGACTGATAATTACACACACTTTAAAGGGAATTTAAAGATGAGTTTTGAAGCATATTTACAAGTCCAAGAGCTCAAATGAATAAGTTACATTTGAGAATTGTCCCAGGTGATCTGCCAAAACCTTCAACATGGTGTTTGTCCACCTTGAGCTATATTCGCAGTACCGCCAGATTACAGGAACCCCAGAAACACTGTGTTAACGTTACCTGAGGGACAGACATGCTTTTGGACTATCCCAACAAGTTTGTTCCAGCCATCATCCATCTGTGAGTAATATTAGATATTATACAGACTACATGAAAACAACCAGTGCAGAGCCAGAAGTAAATTACATAGTTGTTCTACCAAACACTCGGTATCCCACAATGCTTAGGACTGCACACACATCGAAGAGACTGCATCGCTAGAAAGACGACACGATCTATGCATTATTTACGTTGTGCATTGGTGCACAGTTACATGAGATCCTGAAGAAAAGCCTGAGAGATTTTCAGGTTTTAACATTTTTATTTGATAAAGTTTGACAGTGTTAGCAGTGTGTTTGGGTTATGCCTTCTGTCTCAAATTGAATTGAAATCTCTCTCTCTCTCTCTCTCTCTCTCTCTCTCTCTCTCTCTCTCTCTCGTAACTATATCGCTAGCTGCCACTAAATCCTACACACTGGATAATTTCTCTAAATTACTTTTTTTTCAGATTTTGTAAGAATTATTTGTGTTTGTTGTTGTAAAACTAATTTCAGCTACAATAGGCAGAATTGCACCAGTTTTATTTACAGTTTTAATTCCTTAATTCCTTTTAATTCAGCGCCGATTAAAATACATTTTTAGCTCAAAGAAAGACAGATAACACACTATATGTGTATTTATATATATCCTGTGTTTAGATAGCATGGACAAATGTTCTTAAGTCATAAACTCAGGAGAGAAAAAACTATTTACATCAGACTTCATTCATTCATTCAATCCATTTATCCATATCTCCAGTCAGTTGCCTCTCAGGGCTTCCGTAGTTTTGAAAGGATATGTTAAATGATGTTTTTATTTTGTGCACTCGGGGGAATATGAGTCAGACTCGTGGGTTTGAAACTGGTCTGAGGTTCAGCCGGTCTCCCTCTCTCCTGCACGTGGAAGAACATACAAAGGTGGGTTTGATATGGCAGCCTCTAAACTCTAAGAGGCACGAGGCCGTTATATTACAGAGACAATTTCCCAGCTGTCTGTTTGCTGTATTGGCCGCTGTTGGACTGCCTGTCAGCTGTTCATTTAGACCGCACCAGCCATTGCTGGGGGGGGCTGTATTTTTATTTATTTTTTTCCAGTACCGACTCTCAATTCTCTCTTCCCCTGCGATCTAAAGTGGGAGATCCCTCAGTGCTGAATGAGATCAGACAGTTGTGTTTGTGTGTGTGTTTGCTGGCTGGCGAGAGGTTGGATGTCTGATTTGGAGGCTTCTTCTCTGTTTGATTGGGTTTCTGCCACTGTGTGTTGGAGCGTCTGCCTGTGACTGTCTGTCTGTGTGTGTGTGTGGACCTGTGATATTGTTGGGCTGGGCGGGGTGAGGATCTGCTTTATGAGGTTTTCTTTTCACCTGTCTGCTCCCCACAACGTCTACACCAGCATTGCTGATGATTTAAGATACAAAAGTAAATTTTAATGAACAGCACACACGAGCAAAGGACCTGAAGGTGAAACTGAACCCTTCCAAACACAAACTAACTAACGATGTGTTCAGGTGTTCCTCGAAATGAATTAGGTCTATCAGCAGGAAGTCTGAAAGTGTTAACAGGGACAACTCATGAAACCTGACATTGTATGACAGTTTGTGCACAGATTAAAGGCAAATGTCTCATTAATTCCATTACGTTTATCAGAAGGCTGGTAGTTTGCTTCTGCTCCTGCTGCACGTCAAAGTGTCCTTGATGAAGACACTGAACATTGCTCCCAATTCTGTGCATCAGTGTATGAATGTGTGTGAATGAGTGAATGTGGTGTACAGCACTTTGAGTGGTAGGAAAAGACTGGAACTATTCATTGTAAGCAGTGGCAATAAGGAAACCACAAAAAAGCTTCCAATTAGATCACAGATTATAAAAAATAATGACATCAGTTTGAAAACAGTTTTTTTTTTAATCTTATATTCCAATAGATCCTCCTAAACGTTACACTCTGAACCTTTCAAATCAGTCGGTTAGATCAGACTTAGAAAATGGATCACCACCTCAGGGCTTCAGTACAAAACAACCCAGCAGCAGTTTGATTGATATTCCCGAAGTTGCACCAAAAAAGAACAAAAAAAAACCCAACATGATTTAGGACATTTTCTGCAGCTGAAGCCTTCAGTTGTTTTACATACACCAATCCCTTACACCTAAAGTGACACATTATTATTTCACATTCACAGATGCACAGAAAATGTAATTTTAAAGATGCAGCTGGGAAATTTAAAGATGCATCCTAAGAGGGGTTTGCTCTGTGAGGAGGAATTTCTACTTCAGACACCAAAGGTTTGAGAAGTACTATACACACGTCTGTCAAGAAATGTATTTTTTACAGCGTGTCAAAAGACCTTTTGTGGCAGAATGCAAAGAAAGAGCCACGTGTAGGTTGTTAACAGAAGGAAAGAGTGACGCAGAGTCTATTTTAGGAAGCTGTCAGACGTGCCAAGTGGCGGAGGACTCAAGTACGAGGCATGATCGAAACAGCAATCAGGCTGCAAGTGACAAGTGTTTGATGGAGTCACGCTGCCACGAACATACACAAAACATACAGCAAGAGCAGGCTGAAGCTCTCTCTTCAAATATTGGTTTTCTTTCTCCACATGTGCACATTCAGAAACGTGTAAAACATATCCGTGTATAAGTGGATAATATATAACATACACAGAGGGGGCAGATGATAATTTATTTATAGTATAAAATAGAACAAACCGCTGTGGGTTTAAACACACAATCGTACGACTGTTCTAATATATAAGAACAGCTTTAGTTTCTGCTCTTTTTACAAATATTTTAACCTCTAACTCAGTGAATGAAGGTTTTATTTGAATCTAGTCAGCGTTGGTGTCTGTGGAAACACTAACAGAGATGGTTGTGCTAACCCGACATTCAGTGCTAAATGCTTTTAACCTTTAAATAATGATCAGGTGAGCTGAAGCGTCCTGGTTTCCTCTGAGGCCTGCAGGTCCACAGGTCAGCTGAGGCGGTTATTAACATATTCAGATGCAAAAGTGACACTGCAAACGTGATCCGCTCACCACTGAGAGAGAGAGAGAGAGAGAGAGAGAGAGAGAGAGAGAGAGAGAGACGCACACAGTAGCTGAGGAACTGACAAAATAGCAATCAGTGATACTGAAGGTCCACACGAACACACACACACACACACACACACACACACATCTCAAACTGTTCTCCAGCTGTGGACCACAGAGGCATTCACTCCCCCCCTCCCCTCAGCCTCTATCCTCCATTGTGTTGGAGTAACAGTGTCGTTCTTATCATTCTTCATCACAGCGGATTCCCCACGGGTCGGCCAATGGGAGCCAACAGGGAGGCAGAATGAGGAGGACGAGGGGATGAAGAGTCCCTGGGGAGGGAATCCTGTGACGAGGTCCAAACAGCTAATAGGTAAACATTAGCTAAAAAGCTAATGTTTAAAGAGTTTGCTAACGTTTTGCTAATATGAACTAACTCCATCTTCATCTGTTTACTGACCGGTCATTCTGATAATGGAGCGCCCTCTGCTGGATTACAAGGATAAATATTCAATTATTATAGACTGCAATTTCTGAACATGAAACAGGTCGTTACACTTTGATAATTAACTAATTTAGGAATAAAACATGATGACCATATTGAATGAATCTGCTATTTTAAGGTAGAAAAGTTACACAATGATGTTTTAGGCCATACTTTCTTCTTCTATGGTTCCAGTTTGTCCACTCGTGCTGCATCATCTGTGGCGGGGATGGATACTGAAGTCAGAGACACACACAGTCGTAAACAAACTGTCTCTGTGTGTGTGTGGTGCGTGAGGCCATCATTTCATCATGCGCTCACAAACTCCTCCTGACCACAGCGCAGTCCGACCTGATAAACCGCTTCAGGTAACACAAACCCGACACTGCGGTGCTGAAATCACAGCCAATAGCACTGGTCTGTAGTCGTCTGTACTCTACCTGCTTTTAGCCATAGCTACATTACTGCTGGAGATTTGGGGCTACCAATAATAAACCTGTTAACAAAATGAGGCTTTACCCAGTGAAGAAGTGCTTTAGATGAGCAGAGGATCGACTAAGATTCACTGTAAAGACTGTAATTAGAGCGGCAGCAAGGAGATAAACTTACATTTAATTAAACATACAGTATGTAAGGTCATGTTTTGTTCAAGCATGTTATCGCTCATTGTCACTGCATTTAGATAAATCCACATACACACGCTGGATTACAGAAAGACAGGGTGTAAAAAACAGAAGAGAGCTTAATCTTTAATGAGATTGCCTGATTAAATAAAGCTTAAATTAAAACAATTAAATTAAAAACTCTTGTCTAGTGTCAGTGTCTAACCCGAACTCCTTGCTACAACTACATACACACAATACAATAAATATATGAATATAGATGAAGAAGGACGTGGATGAGCAGGTAAACAGTATCAACAGTAGCATGGCAGTGGAAGGTATATGACCGGCAGCCATTTGTGCGCATGCCTCTTGTGCAGGCTATGAAAGAGGCATGTGATGAAAATGATGTGGGTGCGATTCAGGGATGGAGCATATTTTGTTCACTCTCTATATCTGCTGTGCATATGTTGCACTGACTTGTTTGGTGAAAAATAAAAAATAAATGTTTAAACAGTGTGTATGTGTGCTGAAGAATTTTCTACAATTGGAACTATTTTAGTATTATGGCAAAGCATGCTAAAGATGCTTTTCATTATGCCCAACAGTGTGTAGTTGGTTAGACAAATGAATGAAGTGTGTGCCATTTGGTGCAAAGGTTTGATTTTGATAATGCTATATGTAGTTTTGGTTGCAGTGCTTCATTTTGCAGGTTATGTGAGGTATTTTTTCAGTTTGGTTGGGTGGTTTTATGAATTGTGTTAAGTATTTTGATAAAACCAGCCTAGTTTGCAAAATTGTGTTTTAGCAATTGGAAAGAACTGTAAGATATTAGCACACACACATACTAACACACACACACTCACACAGACACACACACACACTCGTATGCAGATGTGTTCACTCTGTCTGTTTCTGTGTTCAGGAGGAATTCAGTAACTGCGAACACGATGAGCCAAGGTCACCGCTGATGTAACTCCTCTCTCTTACAGTGTGTGTGTGTATGTGTGTGTGTGATGCACATACTGTATATATGGGTGGGTGTTTGCCTCAGAATTAACATCATGACGTTGCATTCAAATTTATTTTCAAAGTGTGTGGACACGAGTATGCATGTTTGTGTTGAGCATGTAAGTTTGTGTGTGTGTGTGTGTGTGTGTGTATCCACTGTGTGATGGGTTTGTATTCAGCAGAGCTGTGATGGTTATGGAGGTCATTCAGCTAGTTTAAATCCTCCCAGTCAGCAGCAAAGAAAGTAATATTCCACAGATCATCACGCCTATTGCTGCGTGTGTGTGTGTATGTTCATCAGCATTTAAATGTTATTTCTGTTAGTTATGTTATGAAAGAAATAACGCTTTAAGTGGAAATGTGGGTGGGCATTTCTCTAATGACCAACTGTGTGTGTGTGTGTGTGTGTGTGTGTGTGTATCCTGTGTGTGAAACTGTGTCACATGACAATAAAAGGTCACATCCAATCAGGGTGCTTAGAGGATGTGTTTTTTAGGTGTTACACACTGTAAAGAACGACCTATAGGAACACATACTGAACATTTATCTATCACAAAGCTTCTGGTTACTATAAACAGTGTTTTAAACCTGCATTCTGTGTATTGGCCAGCAGGGGTGCAAAAAGAAGTCTGATAGTATTGAGTCTTATGGAGAAGTTGATTTATGAGCTCAGTAAACAGTTTTCTGATGAGTTTCTGGTCTCCGTCTCTAGTTTCAGTCAGTTTATCAGAGCCAGAGTTTAGCTGTGATTAGTAAGTCGAGTCAAGAAACATCACACTGATGAAACGATGTTATGAATGTTTTTTGAGCTGTTAAAGAGAACCCGGCGTCTCCACATTCAGGTTCAACCCTGGCTGTGTGTGTGTGTGTGTGTGTGTAACAAACATATCTGTTACCAGGAGCAGAAGTATGTGACAGTGGAAGTAACAGTGAGTGGATGTGAGAGTCTGAAGGTTGAATTAAATACGTTTGTGTGAATGTGGTTGTAAGTGTCACTCACAGTCACACTGATTCACGAGCGCTGAGTCACTCTGGATAAAAGCATCAGCTAAAAGTCTCAGATGTTAATGCAAGGTGTGTGTGAGAGTGTGTGTGCGTGTGAGAGAGAGAGACTTTGTGTTTGTGTGAGTGAGTGAGTGAGTGAGTGAGTGAGAGAGAGAGAGAGAGAGAGAGAGAGAGAGAG
>JAGRRF010009292.1:30035591-30051927 GCA_019097615.1 Morone chrysops
GAACACTTGTATCAAAATCCAAGATTTGTTAAATATGGTAACAATTTAACCGAGGATGTAACCTTAAAGGGTTCAAATAAATGTTTAATTTCACCTGGAGTTTAATTGTAACAAAGATCTTTTAATCTCAATGAGATTGTCTGATTAAATAAATGTTATTATTAAATTAATTAGCTCGTTGGTTGATGTTAGCTTTTAATTTTACTAGCATTAGCGTAGCGCTGTCTCCCGCAGTGAAAACACATTTATAACTGATAACTGCACACAAAAAGGACACTTAGACACTTACACTGTGTGTCTCATGATTTATGTATATTATGATAAATTTATACAAGCAGACTAACTTATATAATATAATATATATAATAATATAATATAGAGGCATATTATAACATAGGTGCAAATTACATACTGTTTATTTAAAATATTATATATATATTATATATATTATATATATATATATAATACAATATGCAAGAGGTAGTGTGAGGAGTTTGGATTTATTCATACACACTGAGCTCCTAACCTTGGTTTATAAATAACTTTAAATACATATTTCTCCTTTAAATGTGACTGATGCATTTTGACTGTAAGTTAACGGATGACCACGAGGTTAAGCATTTATCTAAGATGTGGTTTTGTTTAGGGGGTGGGGGGTTAAACCTCAAAGGGACTCTATAAGTCAATGAAATGTCCTCCAGTTGTGTCTGAGAGAGAGACCACGTGAATGCTGGGAGCCTCCACAGTTTCATCAATAAGCCATTTTTCTCCCCTCTCCAGTGTCGTTTGTCTCAGCGGCAGAAACCAATAGGAATCCATTATATCGAGCCCCGTCCTGATTTCAGTTGGACAGTCGGGCTCACAGTGTCCTGACAGTGACCAATTGAACGCTGAGATACAGTCTCTGCTGTCCAATACAGTTCAAGGAGAATAGAGGGAGATCGGGATTCTTAATTGCTAATAGACTCGGCAGCAGATTCAGTTCTCTATCTTTCCTCCATCTCCTCCAGGAGGTGGTAGCTGTTAGCTTCATACTGCACATGTCAGATCACTGAAATATTTAGCTTCACTGGAACAAATCTTCAACTTACTCTGCAGAGCAACTGGAGACTTTTGTTTTTAACATTTTGCATTCACAATAGAGATTTTAATGTCTCCTCTCAACTTCATTTGTTGACTCCGTCCTTCCGATGGGCACCACATAATTGTTCGTTCCTACCAAAAGTGAAGTGAACATCGCCTCACGTTACTGTGGTATCATTTGTACTTTACTACACTTACAACTGTTGATGAGCCTAAAATAACCAGATCAGATACTGTCACAAACATTATGATATCAAAGAGGCACTCAGGGAAACACCTGAAGTTTTATGAATGATGATTTGACAAAAGTTAATATTTAAAAGCAGAATTTTTTTTAGGTTGGACATAAAATCTCCGGCATAATCTATTATTTCTATTTTTATTAGTTTTTTAATGATACTGAGACATAAAGCCTATTTAATGGGATTTAATATTCAAAAACAACCCAATCACGATAACATTTTGATTTGATTGGTTGTCGATGTCACACTTGGTGCTGAAAACCTGAAAATATTTTAACTTTAATGTGCATCAAAAAACTTCTAGAAACCCACGACGTGTGGTGCAAGATACTGCTGGCATTTTAAACATTTGAAACTGCATTGTTTGTATGTTTATAGGTTGATGCATTTACACAAATAAAGTTACGGTAGCTCGCCGTCTGTGTTAATCTGTCAGTGATGGACGGCCTTCACGTCTTCATCGACACTTTCCATATAGCGCTCCCGATGAAAATCCCAAACTGCTTTGCTTTCTTTGTGAAGTACTGTTGTCAGATCTCGTGGCCTCGCTCGCTGATGGAGCTGCAGCAGTTCTAACTAATGAGTCCAGTCAGGCCCACTGGAGCCTGTAAGCTCTCCCCAGGCTTCTGTGCTTGTATGTAATTTGCGCTGTAAACATCTCCGCGCCGCTCCTGACCTTTAACACTCCAGCTGGGCTGAAGAAAATACTGCCAAGCAGAAAGCATCAGCCTGCCAACTGTATGCTGGCTTATATAAGCGTTAATATCTGAATAAGTTCTGTGAAACTATGTTTTCTGTCGGCCATCGAATTGCTAAGTGAGGTCCTGACAGTGTTAGATGGGAAATATGTTTTCATTTAATTTCTTCTCACTAGTGCTCGCGCAAAGGAGGAGCTACTGTAAAGCGAGCAGTGTTATATATCTTGTATAGTATACTATCAGTATTTTTCTGATTTAATGTGTTTCATATTAATTGTAACTGTCAAACATTTTCTGTGACTTTCTGAAACCGTCAGTGAGCAGGGTTTGAATTTTTTCTCCAAGCTCTCAGTTCTCATAATTCACATAAGTTACCTTGCGAGGAAGCTGGACCCGACCACAGTGGATCCAACAAACCAGCATCTTTGAGAAACTACTAGCAGCTACTTCATTAGCCTTAGACGTGGTTTAACACTAGGTGTGTGTAACATTGTGATCACAAAAACAACAACAATGGCAGCTACTTAAGAAGTTAGCGTAGTAATACAGAGAATTGTATAAAAAGTTCCCTAAACAGGAAATAATCTAAATTACTCATTTTACACAAACATCTTTTTTGGTTCGTTGTACAGCATATATGATTATAATATGAAAAATATCCATAAAATATGTAGTTTAAACGGGTCATCAGTTCATTAAATAAAGAGAAAGGTTGGGAACATGCTATACACACATACATACATGCTGCTAGCATCAGTTATATCAGAACTAGTATTTCTTCATACTGACAGCAGTATGACTACATAACACGGTTCACTCATCTGATTGGTTGAAGTTCACCTAAATTACCTTTTGTTGTATTTATATACTTTATGTACAAAAAGGATGCAGCGTTAAATGTCTTCAAGGACAGACAGTCTGAAAATGTGCACAGTTATTCTCCACATGAAACAAAACCAAACTCGCAGTGGATCACGATGACGAACGCAGTCAGCTGCGAGAACTAACATGGACACACTGATCATCAACACGTTGAACGCACCTTGTGGCCCCGGGTATCCAGCCAATCTCACATTAAAATATCCTGGAAATAATCTTTGTTGTCCTGGAAATCTTTTGGGAAAAATTAGCTGTGGTGAGAACAGCCAAACGCCTCACGATTAAGTGTCCCATAAACACTGACCACAATTCTGAGACCCTGAAAAATGTCCTGGAAAATGTATGGAGAAGTCACAGGGATCGTGTAGTGATACTTAATGAGGTCTATAACTTTATAAATATCTTATTTTAAATCCAATTTCCTCTGAGTGCAGACTTTTTGTTCTGCCGTCATCTTTTTGCCTCCGATGGAGAAGGACGAATAAAAGACCTTGGCTTTACATTCTGTTGTTCCTCGGCTGGCATCCACTGTGGTTGTCACTTACAGTACATTTTCACTTCCTTCTTTCCCTTTTTTTCCTTGCTCCTCTCCTTTCATCTGCCCCCTCTGCCCTGCTGCAACATGGCAAATCTTACCCCCAAAATAGTGTCTCTTCCCCTTCTTCCTCTCCTCCACTCGTCTCATTTTGCTTCTTCCTGGCCCGACCCCTCTGATCCGTGACCCGTAGGGGGCTAACGCAACCTTTGATATCGGCTCCTTTCTGTTTGACACGACTCCTCGGGGGAACGAGCAGACAGAGAAAGGGAGAGAGGAAGAGGAGGAAGAGGGACACAGAGATCCCACTGATACTTTAAACGCCACAGTCTTTGAAACAGATGACTTGGTCTCTGAATCTCAGTGCCTCTGGCGGGAAATGCAGCAACATGACGTGACACATAGGTCATACTGCTTGAAGTGGCAATATGTGTTCAGAGCAACAGAAAGCAGAGAATCTCACTATTAGAGAGAGAGAGAGGGTAGGAACAGGACGACTGGTGCACTTCTTATTACTTATTAACAACCCCAACTGATGTTAAAGTGTTTTTATCACATAATTGTAACGCTATACATCTCCTTTCCTCCAGTATCTGTCCCACAATGACAAAAAGGTACATGTTTTTCAAGTTTTTAGTTATTTCCTGCCCAAAATTTAACAAAAAATTGTTGTTACTAATGATGAGCTACTGCTAGCTTGCTAATCTACATCAATCATTAGCAAACTAGTTCCATCTGAAACCTAATTTACAACAAGTTAGCTCATCTTTATAACTTTATTCAGTGATTTTGGTGAAACTGGATCAGATTTGATTCCCTGGTTTTCCCTCTGACGTCCTGTTATTTCAATTATTATTATTTTAAATTTTCTGTGATTTACAGAGTTTCCTGATGGACAGATAGCTTTAGCTAAAGTAGCTAACCCTTTTACTGCTTAAATAAAACATGGTTTCTGTATTTTAAAAGACTCATAATCCAACAGCACATACCAAAACAATACAATTACATAAATTATTAAATTACACAAAGAAACATGCGTGCAGGTACACGAGGGCAGCCTGCCGATAACAAGACAGCTGACAGCTGACAGACAGGGAAGTTTAGAGACTGAGGACAATAACATACAGTTGAGTTTTAGTGCTGACAGAGCTGAGTGCTAATTAAACGAGCTTTAAATATGCCATATGTGTCCCGCTCTCTGATAGTAGTGATGGGTTGGTCGCTCTAGGAGCCGGCTCTTGAAAGTGAACGACGGGATCTGGCTCCTGATTGGGAGCCAGATCCGTATTTTTTTCCGTCCTTTCCCGTTTCTTCCTGTTAAAGCCGCGTGATTGGTCAAGATGTGTGGTGGCATCTGTGTATCTACACTGAGCAGGAGGGGGGGGGAGGGGTTACAAACACACACAGCACAGTGAGCAGGTGAACAGGTGGGAGGGAGACGTGAGAGAGCGAGAGAACTTGCCACTACATAGACAGAGACTACACACTGGAAAGGAGAGGAAAATGAGTGACAGGAAACAGAGTAAATCAACCTCATTTGGCAGATATTTAAGTAACAAAGCTCTAATACACAAGTGCCTCTCCACCAAACTGGATGCCAAAGCTATAAACAGCTTTAAATAACAGCACAGTAAAGCTGAAAAGGTAGACCAATGAGTAAAACTGCACACATCCCATTTTACCTCAGGTGTGTTGTTGCTCAATGATGGCCAAATAAAATCAGTCAGTGCTTTCAGAGTGAAGATGTGCAACATTACGAGCAGGTAGGGTGAGGAATCTGCTCAATGAGAGTTACATCTCTCAGATAAATTACAAACAGGACACGTTTTAAAAGGTCAGGGTTGATAACCTGATAACACAATTAGTTTCATGACGCAAGTGAGAAAACTGACCTCAGTGTCAATGACGGAGCAACGCTTCTGTCCTTGACACAGAAAGAGCTTTTTATCTCGGATATTTTATCACTCTGAAAAACAAACACACTTAAAATATCTCAGTATGAACCGCTTTGGTGAAAGGCAATATCACACAAAAGCTTTTCACTGACTGTATTTCTTATGTTTTGCAATGAGAGACCTTCAGACAGCAGAGGTATTATCATGGTGGTTATTTGATTTCTTCTACATTAGCCCAAAGAAATGCTGCAACATCAAGAGTTCTGCACACGTCTGAAAGGGGCACTCCTCCGATTTCACACCTGATGTTCAGGTTACTCAGTTTTCTGAAAAAAGTCTAAATTAATAACTGACATGTTGACAGGATTATCTCAGCACTGACTCGACAAAAAGAAGTTAGAGGTTTAAAACATATGTATGAAGAAAAAAAAGGAAACCATGTTCAAAGATTTATTCCTATGAAAACATTTTTACAGCAGCTCAACAGCAGATTTTGAGGGGTGAATTGAACCCCAAGGATTAACATTTTAACCTTTTCACAAATATTTTCTTATCTACTATCTGCTGTTTTTGTCATCTGTGTCAGTGAATTAAAGATTTATTTCCACCAAACCAGAGTTGGTGATTGTTGGAAAGACTAACAGAGACGGTTTTCGTGAGTTCTATTTGTTTCCGGCCTCTTCGAATGAAGTTACAATGACCTGTAAGGTAAAATAAGTGTTTTTGTCTATGAGTCTGTTGGAGAGTAATGGTGATATTACGGCTGTTTCTGGTTAAACTAAAGGTTTATCTCTGTAGGGATCCTTTCATAATGCTGTCAGACACTGACAATAGAACAACGTGAGTCGGTCAGTGGATAAAACTACTTGTATTGAACCACACTTTTGGTCTCTAAGGCTTAACGTTAGCTTACTTGTTGCAACCTTTTTCAATAATATTTTATCATCTAAATCTGTGAATTAAGCATTTCCACCAAACCAGAGTCGGTGATTGTAAAGTAGAGGCTGCACACTCAGTAACGCATTAGCGAATGGCTTCGGAAGAGAGACGAAACTTAAGTTTTGAGTGACTCTTCATTAAACCAGCTTAGCTACTCCAAGCATTGTCGTGCAAGATTGTAAAACTTAATTCCTATCAGACATGTGCATTACCATCTTATCTGTTGTCTTGAGCAAACATTTGTTTAATCCCTCACACACACACACACACACAGAAACCTACCTCTTGGGGGTAAGAGGGGAAATAAAGACCAGCACGAAACACAAATACACACATGTATTCAAACCAAAACACAAGTTAGGGTTACATCAGGTTACAGCAGCCCATATCACACACACACACACACACATCCACCCTGGCTGGCAGAGCAATGTGTTGCTTGGCATTCTGCAAATGTCAGAAGGATAGTGTTCACAAATTCAGCCAGGCACCTGGGAGATTACATTTTATCAACATACAAATGAGCACTGCTTCATACTACACTGGGAACTGTGACAGAATACTAACCATGGCTGAGACCATAGGAAAATGGCTGTGACATTGAATTGTGGTGCCCCATGTGAGGTTGTGTGTTCGTGCACCTTGCTGTGTCTGTTTGATTTCCCTGTGTGTGTGTGTGTGTGTGTGTGTGTCTGCAGTATTAAAGCTGTGATGTGGATGTTTGTTGCCTGCGGTGTCAATGTAGCTGAATATGAAAGGAGAATAATCAAATAGGGAAACACTGACACAACAGTATTTATTTTATCTGCAGTCCGGAGACTTCTGATTGAGCTCGAATGGCTGCAGGAGGACACATTATTAAGATAATCTTAACACTTGAAATACAGAAGCACAGCGTACCAACACACAACAAACAACAAAGCCAGGGCAATCATACTGCCGAGTGTTACTTTATTCTTATAAAGAGGACCACCAACACTGGCTCTTATTTAGAATTTTTCTTGAAATCTTCTAAATCTCTCTGTTTTAAGAAACTAATGCACATCTATCAAATATTTATACAATAAACATATTTATGTCTAATGCTTTAAGTCTGCTTAAAATCCAAATGACCTGGAAAATGCATTTCAACCCTTTAAGATCACATCCCCATTCATATTGGCTCCATGTTTAACAATGTATGCAAAATAAATAAAAAATATCAGTTTGTCTTTCTGTAAAACAAAATGTGACCTGTGATTACACAAGCATGAACTAACAAATCCACCCATAAATCAACGTTTAACTTTTAGCAACACAGAGCGAAGATTCGTTTGTTAGCTAGTTAGCTAACAGCATGGTTAGCTACTGGGGCTCACTGATTACTGTACAAAAACACAACTTTATCAGTGATTTTGGTGAAACTGGATCATTTTTATGGAGAGAATATTGTCTGGTTTTCCCTTTGATGTCCGCTAACTGCTAATGAAGCTGCCGTTAGCTAACTGCTGTGAGACTGAGTAGGACTTGCAGACTGAGTAGTATTCAGAATTAGTTTCCTTTTGTCGTCAGTATACTTCTGTAGAAGAGTACATGGTGACGGTAAATTAAAGAAGTCAAAGAGAAAGTAAGTAGGAGAGGAGGTGGTGGTGAGACAGAGCCAAGCAGTCAGAAGACGGTAATAATATTTACTTATTGAATTGCTGTGAAGGTCATACAGTGTGAAAGTTAATCGATTGATAGAAACGATGACTGTAGTAGCTCAGAGAGACACCGAACCCCAGGTGCTTTTTTTTCTCTGCGTGTGGGGTTTGAAACCCCCAGGAACTCATGAGACAGATGAGATATTGATGTTGCGATATTCTTCGAGCCATTTCACAGGTATCAATGTGATTTATTCCTTTCTATAATACACTTCAAATATCATTCTGTATGTTTGTGTGGGCTATTTATTTTCCCATCAACATGCAAAGTATTAAGGTTGCATAAAGAGCCTCTCGAGTCATTTGATTGCAAAGAAATGTGGCTTGTACAACAGAGGAGGTGATATAACGAGATGGAGGGAGAACAGAGCTGTGCATCGTTCATCTGTAAATCTACTTCCCCTGTGTGCCTCTGTGTGTGTGTGTGTGTGTGTGTGTGTGTGTGGTGTACTGGGTGTGATACACCATATATGTTAAAGAAAGTATGTGTGAAAGAGAGGTCAGGTTGATTATCATGCTGGCACAACAGAAAAGGAGACAATCATCTCTAGATAAATAAATAGATGATAGATAGATAGATAGATAGATAGATAGATAGATAGATAGATAGATATGAGCTAAGGAGGGAATGTCATTTGTTTTAAAGCATGTCTGATTTAATTGCTTCCTCTTCTGCATTTCCAAAACCTAATGAGGTCCAACTCTACGGAGGTGAAACGGGCGACAGAAGCATTAATGCACCTCCAACTAACTACAATTAGTGTTGGGTACTGAAACTCAGGTCCTATAGAACTGGACTCTACCAGACCGAATCCCAAACTAGATGTCGGTGCCTTGTTTCGGTAAGAGAGCTGTCTATTGAAATAGTTGCCTCCTGGTGCCATTGCTGGTTAACATTACGGTAACTCTCTCTCTACATGGCTCTGGTAGCAGGTAGTTAGCTAGTCGTTACCATAAACGCGGTTTAAATGCCGAGCTTAATAGTCTAAAGTGTGGCTGTGTTTCAAGTCTGAAACTCTCAATATTTTTAACAACCTCGAACCAAGACCACAGTCCAACCGTGTCCTAGGCTCACAGGCAGTGGTTTTTGGGTCAATCAGAAGCAGTGAACAGCACATATACGACCTATACTGTATAGATGTCATTGTAAAATGGTGTCCTTCAACAATAACACAGACAAAAAAAACTGTAATGACACACTTTCCTTCACAACAAAAACACATCAAGTCCTCTAATTTTCATTCTTCAGGCAGAATACACACACATACACACACACACACATACACACACACTGAAAATGATGGGTTTGAAGAAGACAGGTAGAAACTTGTCAATAGCCGCAGCATTTTAGACCCGAAAAACAGCCGAGAAAAAGAGGCATTTCAGTAGAAAAACCAGACAAGAAACTCATTGTGGTTTACAAAAGCAATAGAGGGGTGGGTTGGCTGGATGAGAGGAGGAAGAGGAGGCAGATAGAAAGAGACTCCATTCACACCCCTCTGTTGGAAGATACAAGGTCAAGAACACTCAGCGTGACAAGATGAGTGATTGGAGAGGAGTTTAAAGCAGAATCTGTTCCATTAAAATCTCTGGGAATCAGTGTGACGCCATAGACCGTGTCTGTCATCACGGCAGATAGACAGATCTGGATCACCAGACAGGCGGACAGACGCATAATAAAGAAAACCCTTTAAATCACATTCTTTCCAAAATGTCTGCTTTGTGCTCGTAGAGCATCAAAGAGGCAGCGAACAAACAAATCAGAACGTGTGATCGGCAATTAGCGGTCCATTAGGATGCACTTTGTTTCTCTCTCTGCTGTATTTATTCATGATGTCTCCAAAAACTCTTCACTTCCCACCAGCTAGTTGCCAAGATGAGCCACAGTCTTCTAATTTGGTCAGTCAGAGGTTTTTATTTGTAAGATTGTGATGCATTTTACCTACTATTTTAAAGAATTCAAGATGTACAATTAAATGTAGATATAGTTCCCTTTATGCTACTTTTAAATAAAAAAACATTTTAAAATTGATTAAAAAGGGAGTCATGAGAATAAAACAAAATGTACAAAATAACTTATTTGAATGATTATTTATTGAAGAAGTTTATGTATTCGTCACTTTTTTATTGCCAGTCAATGAGCAGGTTGTAATGAGAGTCAGATTATCCACAAAAATGTGTGCAACACTAGCTAATGTTAGCTTATAAATTGCCAACATATTGTCTGTTAGCTCTCTTGCTAATGTGGAAACTACCGTTGGTTGCTTCGTGTTGCTATGGAGCGCAAGCACCAGACTGCCGTTCACTTAACGGCCACTGGTGTCACTGTTAACAACGGTTTTCAAGGCAATTGTATTCACACAGCTCAAAAATGCCTTTAGTAGTATTTGTTTCAGGAAGGAAGAAACACTTTTACTCAATTTACGTACCTAGATTTCCTGAACTGGAATATTTCATACTTTATTTATACCTTTATATGTAACTGTATGTCTAACATTTATGTTCTTAAAGCATAAATCCAACCTTTAAGGCCCGGATATCCACCAAAACAGACCCGGATGTGGACATCAGAGGGGCACACTAGCAGGAGTTGTACTCATACTACATTAGGTCTCAGCTTATTCACATTCATTCACATTTGCAGTCGGAACATATAGTCCACACAGTCTAGATTTTGGCTGCACAGACCCTCCGGGAAATGAGCAGAGGACTGAATTTAAATCACACAGACCTCTGTTGTGTCGCCGCCATGCAGATATGGAAGATGGTGCATTGAACCATGAAAAAAAAAAAGGTGAATTTGTCTCACAGGGATGATGGAGAAAAAAGGAGTATGTGGTTTTTTCTTGGTCACCTTGAGAAACACAGGGGTCATGTCAGCATGTCATATTCCAGGTAATATTTTTGAATATCGCCTCATGGATTTTTTATTTTATCCCTTTTACTGTCATAAACAAGTTTTTGTACCATTATCCCAACAAAAACGACATACACATATGGAAATTTGTCATATCAAAAAAAGCAGGTAAAATAATCAGGAAAACTCATCTCTGATCAATATTCACAGGAAATCATCTGCTCAAAAGATCCTCATCAGTAACTGCAGCAAGTCTCAAGGGAGACCACTTTATGTCTTTGTCAGCCTCAAACACTAAGTCCATGAAGGTTTGCTCCAGTTGACCTTCCTGTTGTGTGTAGGCCTTCCCAGGTCCAGGTCCAGCTCACTACTGCATTAAGAGAGTGATTACTCAATGAGTACCAGCTGAGACCCCCCCCCAAACCATCAACCCGGTTCACTAACGCAGGGGGAAGTTGTTCGGTGCCAAGAGGGAGAAGCAAAGAGAGTATAGTGAAAATAACATCAGAGCTGCTGGAGTAAAACTGACCATGAAGGAAAAAGTGCAGATCGCAGCCAGAAACAATATTTCTTACAAATCTTCTTGTGTAGAAGTCAAATAATTATTGTGTGCAGGATTATGAAGGCAGCACAGATTTCCCACTCTTGGGTTTTCACTGAATTGACCCGGTAGCGTTGATTTTCAATTTCAGCGTATTTGGTGCTGAGTGTTTTCCATCGACCGCGACCATTTGAAGTGAGGAAATGTCTGGTGTTGGCATCGGCTCTCCGTACGCGTTAACGCCTCTGAAAAACCAGGCTGACACAGAGAACACAGTCTCTGCTGCTGCAGGATGGTGAACACAACAGTGCAGCTGTAAACTTTATCTTCACAAATATGTTTAATATTTAGTTGAAAAGTGCAGGAAATTCTCAGTTCAGCTACAGAAAAATTCACATTTGCGATTACAGTTTATGTGTCATGTAATAGTCCAGTAATTGGACACTTCTTTTTATACTCCATGCTTTAATACTGTACTGTTATCTGTAAATACAACTTGAGGGTTTAGGGTCTTGTTTTGTCTTTTTAAACCTCTAAATAAACCAAAAGTTTTTAATTAATAATTATTCAAACATTTTATGTTCAAGTCAAACATAGGAAATGAAACGTTGACATTAAAAGTGTCTGATGTCTACATTGGGGCAATGGCCTAATTTAATGTAGAGAATATGACCTTGAACATCAGTATTAGTGGTGCTTCACTTGTGTGAACAGATAAACAAACAGGACTGTTGCCATGGATACAGTGAGTTAGACTGTGAGCCCCGGTTTATATGTTTTTGGTAGAATTAATTTTGCTGAATAGTCACAAAATCAATAACTATTAATAGTTAATGACTATGACAACAGCTGCACATCCAGATGCTGCAGCCAATTGGCTAGCTCCTTCAAATCTGTTTTGGTTTTAATATGTTAAATCTGTTTTCAGCTTTATTTCTGAAACCCGTATCACCTCTGACAGCCTACATTCATTGGATAGGGAAGCACAGGGTTTGGATTAAAGATCAGCGAACCCTTGAGATGACCCAGTCCAGGGTTCCTACTCTTTTCCAGGATGTTTACAGTAGTTTTGTCTTGACAAAACAGGACACCATTTGCTTATGAGCGCTTATGAGACACTCTGCGTAGGCTCGCTTTTTTGGGCTTGGCTCAGCAGATATTTCCATTCTGAGTGAGGGGCTAAAATATTTCCAGGACTACACAAATTATTCCCAGGATATTTGGTTATTTTAATCAATTTCCAGGTGTTTCCATGACTTGAAAACTAGTCAGATCAACTGGACCAGATCCACCACGGCGGGTGCTGTCGCAGCAAGAGAGGTAGAGTTCCAGGACAGTTTAGACCTAAGGCTGCTCCAGACCAATGTCCAGTCTGGATGATGAACAAATGGGCAAACAACGGGAAACCAGAGACTGTTATACCCACATCTTTACAGAGACCTGCTCCATCAACATCCTGGATCAGCACTGGACGGCCGCGGTGTTTGTCTGTTTACATAGATGGACAATGTTTGTGTTTATGTTAAACCATCACTGTCTTGTTGCTGCTGTTTCCATTCAACCAGACACACATTAAAAAGATGATATGTATATATGGATTTAAATAACTGTATATATGGATATAAATAACCGTATATTGATTTATTTTCTCTGTTTTTCTGCTATAAATGTAATGTTTCTATGTGTGCAGCATGAATGAGCTGCAGACCTTCATTCCGTTGTTCAACCTTGTGTTTGATGATAAATACATTTCCTTGAATACTATATTACAGGAGATACTCGTTCATTCCTTTTAAAAAGATACAACAAGCCTTGTTTTGTCTTTTTTAATTTAGTCCATTCAGAAGATTTTCTCTCGTACAATTTCTCCATCAAACTTCATCAAAATGAAAGTGAAACACACAAGAACATGGACAATGTCTTATTCTGAAACAATGCTGCAGGGCAGACGTCACTGCACAATCCGCTGTTTACTCTGCTGAGCAGCACAACCCACACTGGCTGTGTTCGCTGTAATGAAGGAGTATTTCATTGTGGACAGTCTTGAAAGTCCTCATGATTGTACGGATAATAGCCAGGCTGCAGGAGAGCGGCTCAATTGTTTTCTGAATGACTTTCTCCGGGACGGATAGTTAATTTATTTTCAATTTGAAGTCCTGATCCTCGACTGTGCGGCACAGTTTCCGCCCACCCGTCAGACACTATGTGCTCGCCTTTATAGCCCGGACCCACATGAGCTGCAGTGTAGGGTTTTAATCAACCTTTGCTGCAAAAAGAGCTAGAACAGGATTGTGACGGGGGGGAGGGGGCTATATACCATTTCCTCAAACAATGCACTGCACAACTTTACAATCTCGTACCTTTCATGAGGTTGTTCAATTACTGAAAAAAGCGGTTCAGTCAGCTGAAATTACATCTCATAAAGTCTGTCAAAACTCCACAGAGAGCTAATCATCTATCAGAGGGCTGACTCAAGGAGAATTTGTCTTTTTTTACCCCCTATGCACCATTTTGTCAAATACATTTTTAGCTGGTTCTCAATGTGTCATTAAAGCTTCCTTGTCAAATATGCTTTGTATTGTATGTAGGGCTGCACAATTAATCCAATATTAATAACCACTTTGTCCTCCCACAATTAAATGAATGTGATTGTTAATGATACTGATGTTTAGAGTAGTGGTTCTCAGCCTCGGGGTCACAACCTTGTTGTGTATAGCAATAAAATATTCTTGAATCCTTGAACAGTACTCAGTTTTAACATCAGAGCTTATAGAAGAAGCATCAGGGAGTAGAAAACATTAAAAAATAAAAGCCTATCAAGTCTGTATGATTGTTAAAAAAAATTATAAATACATAATACAGACAGAAAGTTGCATTAAAGGTCCTAAAAATATCAGAAAAACTCATCTCTGATCAATATTCACAGGAAATAATCTGCTCAAGATTACTTGTTTTGCTCCCTGCAGTTATTGTGTTCACTGTTTAGTTTGTCAGTTGTTCTTTTCTGTTATTGTTACGCATTCAATATAATATGAAATAAACATAAAATATGTCTCTTAGTGAGTGGTCGTCAGATTAGAAAACTTGTCCCTGAAGGAAAAAGGTTGTGAACCACTGGTTTCAAATGCTCGGCTCATAGGAATATGAGCTGCATATCAAACCAAATGCAAAACCGAACATTTCCTGCTGTTGCAGATTCACATTAAAAGCATTTAACTGGCGAAACATAGGTTGACCTTTATTTTGACGTAAGCTAGACATAGGAAGTGTTTGACACTGGCAGCTATGGTTCAACAAAAATGGTTTTGGAAGTGGATCAGTTTGAAATACATCAGGGAGTGATTGAACAAGTGCTCAGTATGACAATAATTGTGCTAACACATCTAAAACATTTATCAAATGAGGGCTGACTATTTAACACATTCAGAAGGTCCAGTGTGCGGGATTTAGTGCCATCTGGTGGTGAATGCAGATTGCAACCAACTAAATATCGCAAAAAACATAAAAGCTCCTATTTATAGCCAGTGTTTGATTTGTCTGTTCTGGGAAACTGTAGAAACATGGTTGTTCAACTTGGAAGACTCCCTCTGTCGATACACACACACACACACACACAAACACACACACACAGAGAGAGAGAGAGAGAGAGAGAGAGAGAGAGAGAGAGAGTCAGGTGTTTGCATGACTGGAAAACTTAAAATTTCCATGTTATCCAGGACATGTGGGAACCCTGTCAGTCAGATCAACCAGGCCAACTCCACCACAGCAGGTGCTGTTGTCCCTAAGGTAACAAAAATGACAATGATTCTCATTTTCAACTAATTAAACACCAATAAAAACATAGTAATTAATATTTCTGCCAGTAGATCCTCCTGAATGTTACACACTGGACCTTTAAGTACCCTGTAAAATCAAAAACTAAAACTAGGAGGAAAAATTTATATTTAACTTGTTACAGCAGCATAAAATCAGTCTCTCCTTTCTTTCATTGTTTTGTGTTTAAAAGAGGATTTGACAGGATTGAAGTTGTGGATTAAGATCAGACGTTTCCATGAAACGGACTAAAAAAAGCTCATGAATGCATTATTACATTTTTTCTCTTTAACTCGTTTGTTAAAAGTGTTTTGTGATTTCTAATTGATTTTCATCGTCTTAGCATAGCAGAGGACTTCTCTTACAAACACAGATATTATAGGTTACATTCACACTGCGAGCCTTTCCCTTCAGGGACCTCTTTTCTATCTTTAAACTCACAACCCCTGAATAAGTGATATTATAACAGTAACAGTAGAGAACAGTTAATAAACTGTAAAAAGTCAACAGTTTGTGTCAAACAAGCAATCTTAAACAGATTATTTCCTGTCAATATCAGTTTTCCTGATATTTTTGGGAACTTTTTATACAATTTTCTGTCTGTATTATGTATTTATTATTTTTTTAACTATCATACCTAACAATAATAACAATCAACATGATGCTTCTGCTTCTGCGCTTAGCTCTGTGGTTGTTAAAACTTTCAGGGATTCAAGGATATTTTATTGTCATTCACAAGACGGTTGTAGAATGAAATTTAGATACAGTTCCCTTTATGCTACCTCCAAAAAAACAAAACAAAATAAAAGTTTCCTTACATGCCCCTATTGGAGGGTCCCGACCCCTGGAGTAAATTACTTTTTTTGAAAGATTTTAATGTTGAAATTAAAGGTTTTTTGCAGAAAAAACATATCAGACACATATTCTGACATAGGACATATCATTGTCTTCAAAACCCGTTAAATGGTTCGAAAACTTGTAGAACCCAAAGTATCGAAGTTGATGGTTTATTTTTTAACTTTTTAAATATACAAAATGGCGTCCCACAAGGGTCCAAACTGGGTCCTAATTTGTTTACAATTTATATAATTGTAATTGTAACAATAATTTGCGTTGCAGTTGCAGTTGTAATGCAGGATTCTGAGATGTAGGTCTACTGGGTGTATTTCTTT
>JAGRRF010009292.1:30060431-30070531 GCA_019097615.1 Morone chrysops
ACGTTAACACAAATTAATATTCAACTACGTATAAAACATATCTCTCATCATTAAAGCTCTTCCTGAAGGGGGGTTGCGCTATGATATCACCGCGATGGCAAGGGAACTCCGCCCCGCTCCAAGGAGATAGAGAGGGGAGAGAGAGAGAAACACACACACCCCGCTCCAAGGAGAGAGAGAGCGAGAGAGAGAGACACGTGTCCAAACCTCCAGCCAGGTGGTCGCTAAATAAAACTGCTACAACACCACAGAACCACGGAGCAACTTTCCACTTTCAAAGTGTATGGCAATATTTCAGCTAAGTTAAACAGTTAAAAGATGCTTTGAAAGTTTAAAACTTAGCGTTGTGTTGAAGAGCAGGCTTCCAGCACTCTCCTAGTGGGGGAGGGGCTATGTTGGCACTGCAGCGTCTCCAGCAACACGGAGCTGCCTGCGGACGTCTGTCTGTAAATAATGCCAGATCGGCGAGTGCAGCAGCCCGCATCGGCCGATGCCGATACACGTAAAAAACGCAAAAAACGGCCGATTAAATCGGCCGGCCGATGTATCGGTCAATCACTAGTCGTGACGGTCGTAAATTGCTCCGAAAATTACTGAATTGCATCTCAAAAGGACAAGGATGATCGCTTCCTTATCTGTTTCCAATTAAATATGGAGGGGAAAAACTGGTGAAATGTAATTGAATTCTTTTTGATAATTCGGTCAGAAAGGGTGAAAATATAAAAAGCTCATGACAAAAAAAACAGCTGCATCATGTTATGAAATTTGGCTCGTATGGAGCAACGTCTGAACAGGGTTGTGTATCAGCAGGAGTCAATACGATACATATCACAACACAGGGGTTACAATTCAATATCACTAAACAAGACTGGATCTGCATCGGGATCGCATCCCCTTGAGCTTTTAATAGATTCTGGTGTGTTTTTCTGACAAACATTGACGTCAAACTCATACACTACTTTCATCCAGTTAAGATGACATAATTTTGACTCTAAAATCTTATCAATCCCCCCTTCCTACATCAAATATCACCACCTTCACTTTACATTTACAACACTGCTATCTAGCAGTTGGAGTTCAACCACAAAAATCAAGCTATAGTGTAAATATCGCAAAACAATATATCATAGTAAGATTTTTTAAAATATTTTCTTACACATCTACTTCTGAATGACAGAACGGACAAAAACAAACTGAATCTCTCCACATAAACAACTACTCAACAACACAGACGCACAGCAGTCGTACTGGAAAGCTTCCCCGTGTGATGGGTTCGTGTATCTCTGCCTCTGGGAGTTCTGACGGCTCCTTCAAAAGCAATGTTCTCTAAAGCCACTGTCCCTGCCTCAGTAAGCGTTAAAACAAAAACACAATAGTGCCTTTAAAACTCCAAAATGAACCCAGCAGAGAGCTTGTAGTTTACTGCCTTCCTAAAAGAACATGAAAAATACATCAATCCCCCAAAATGTCAAGAAAAATATTTCATATCTTTTCCTGGCACAAGGCTTCAGCGCAAGAGAGCTTGATGTTTGGCCCTAAAGGTTATCGTGTGCTCTCACAGACTCCTCTAGCCTCCCTTTCCCTCCCATACAGCATACACCACTGGCAAGGTTACCACCTAAGCCCTTCTGAAACAGCCAGAGAAAACCCTGCGTTTTGGAAGATTTATTTGGAGAAGCACAGAGGGGCCAGACAGCAAGAATGAAGGAGACATAAAGGTGGTGGCAAGGGCAACTTAAAGCACAGAAATAATGTATAGAAGTAGCAATCACGGTTAAATTTACTCGGGGCAATATATTAATACCGGCGCTGCTTTGTCACGTTCCTCTGTGTCTCAGACAGAAGGAGCACATGGTACCACAAGAGTTTCAGAAGTGGAGCGTCTTCTACGATCAGATAGACGCTTCAGGGTATCGCAAGGTTTTGGCAACAAAAGTAGTTGTTTAGGTTTAGGACAAGATCATGATTTGGGCTAAAATAAGTACGTTACGTGGCACAAGTCAAGGTTGCCATGACTGTATGTTACGTTATATAACTTAAAAGTCTTAATTTTTGGATTCACACAGACATGAACTCCAGTCTCCTGGGTCTCTTCCATTTTCAATGTTTTAAAAAGCTCCTTTCATGTTACAAAGTGCTTCACTGTAGCTCCAGTTTTTTTTACTAAGGAGAAGAATTGGGGAAGAAAGCAACGTTTCAGGTAAGTTGTGTCCTTGAAATAAAGAGCTGTGTGTTTGTTTTCGGCCATTCTCACTGCCATTCAAGCAACTACTTTGCATTTGCAGATGATCAGAGACTTCAGCACTTACATATTGTGAGGTTTAGGCAACAAAACTACTTGGTTAGGTTTTGGAAAAGATGATGATTTGGGTTTGACTAACTTGACATGAACTCCAGTGAAAGTCTTGTTTGTTTGACCTGTCCATCCAATCCCAACCACCAGTTTACACTGACTTTGTTGCTCTTTATGGGTTACATTGGAGCTGGACGGGGTACCTTCTGCGTCTGTATGAGACGCCAAAGGGCAGTGACACAACAGTGGTATTTGACACCCTAGAAATGAGATCTTCTGCTTATTAACCTCCGGAAAGTTCCCAACCCTGTCCAGTTCTGAGCAACCATGGCCCTTTGAGGAGCTACACAATAACTTTAAGCACCATGTACAATGAATGTTAACATTGATGGCAGTAAAAACCCAAGCTACGAAGAGATAAGAGCCTTTTTGTATGAGTTAAAGAGTGAATCACTGACATGTGTAAAGAGGTCTGAGCACGGCTATCACCCCCAGTGTGAGCATCCGTTTTACCCCCCCCTCGACTTAAAAGACTGTTAATTAAAACGAAATGATAATCTCATCAAAGTTAGCGGTTGTTTGATCATTTTTCTAATTTTTCCTCTCACACACACACACACATATGTCAACCCTAAAAGCCGGCGTGACTATCAGCGCTATAAGCTACAGTGATGGAGACTGTGCTGGAACGGACTATTTGAAGCCTGTATGAGTGACAGGCATGAAACACTGTGAGACGTTATCACATATCAGCGGCATCATCCTTATTTCTCTCTGCATCCCTGGCGTCCCTCAGCCATATCAGCTGTTTGTCTTTACAGCCGCTGCAGTTCGGAGGGAGACGGTGCCGACTGTTAACACGGTGAGTCCAGTGTCAGTTTGAAGACACAGAATCTGTACAGTGCGAGGAAGTGTTTTCAACAACTGTAAACACCAGCTGCAGCTTTGTTTCTGTTTGGTATTGATAATGTATCCTATCAGTACGATTAGTACTACTCAAGTACCAAACTTCAGTACAGTTTTTAGGTATTTAAACATTGTACTGTTTACATTTATCTACAGTTATTGGTTATAAAAAGGTTATAAAAAAACAGTGACTTGTTAGAATTTAAACTATCCAGAAAGTGCTGCTACAACATTAAAATGCTGCTTGCACAATAATGATAATGATGATGATACTTCCAAACTTGTACTTGAACATACTAAAGGAACTGATTTTAAACACAGTTTAACACTTATGGCTCTATTTGACCAACATAAACAAACAATAGCATCAGTTATTGTCTGCTAAACATACTCTTTAGGTTCTGCAGTGATTGTTTGGCCTTTGAATAATTCACCGTTCTTAAGTCCCTTTTGGCTCTGTGCTCCAATAACATTTGAGCAAGCCTTTCCCTCCTGTACATGTGCTGGGTTAATCTATGTTAAAAGGCAACCACAGTTTGAAGATGGTTATGAGATCAAAAAGTGACATACACATCACATCCTAAGTTAGCTAAAGTTAGCAAAAATTCACTAATTAGCTAACAAACGTTTGATGCAAAAATTTGATGCTTGCTCTTTAGCTAGCATTTTGCTAAAATTAGTGTCGCTGCCTGATCTATACCTCCTGCCTGAGCAAGCTAGTTAGCTACTGTTTTGCTATTTGTCTGTATCAAAAGGCTAGCTAACTAGCCAACAACGTTTTATATTAGCCTAGCATGTAACATAATTAAGTACAGGAAAGGAAAAAGTTGATTGAGGCTCATCTTTTATTGGATCAAAAACCCCAAAATATCCCTTTAATCTTATTGATTGGAAGTCTCTTCAGTAGTTGTTTCTCCTTAAGTTTTTTACATCTATTACATCTATATATTTCCTGAAACAGCTGCTAATCTTTAGGTGATTCAACCAGGAGACTTCTTGGGTGCGCTCCAACTCATTCATCTAATGCCGTCTGTGCAGAAAATGAATTGGACTTTTATTTCTGGAACCCCAAAAGTACTAAAAAATGATTCTCATTTGCTACGCTATATGGTTCAGGATCACAGCCAAACCCATACATACAATTAAATTCAATTTTATTTGTATAGCGCCATTTCATAACAGAAGTTATCTCAGGACACTTTTCAAATAGAGCAGGTCTAGACCGAACTCCTTATAAAATTTACAGAGATATCTCAGTGCACTTTTCAAATAGAGCAGGTCTAGACCGAACTCCTTATAACATTTACAGAGACCCAACAGTACCACCACGAGCAAGCGCAGGTCTAGACCGAACTCCTTTTAACATTTACAGAGACCCAACAGTACCACCATGAGCAGGCACTTGGCAACGCGAACTCATTATAAAGGGCACTTTTCAAATAGAGCAGGTCTAGACCGAACTCCTTATAACAATTACAGAGACCTAAGAGTACCACCATGAGCAAGCACTTGGCAACGGGGGCAAGGAAAAACTGCCTTTTAACAGGCAGTCCACCATGAGCAAGCACTTGGCAACGGGGGCAAGGAAAAACTGCCTTTTAACAGGCAGAAACGTCCATGAGCAAGCACTTGGCAACGGGGGCAAGGAAAAACTGCCTTTTAACAGGCAGAAACCTAATAGAGCAGGTCTAGGCCAAACTCCTTATAACATTATTTACAGAGACCCAACAGTACCACCACAGCAAGCACTTGGCAACGGGGGCAAGGAAAAACTGCCTTTTAACAGGCAGAAACCTCGGACAAACCGCAAGCACTTGGCAACGGGGGCAAGGAAAAACTGCCTTTTAACAGGCAGAAACCTCGGACAGGCCACTTGGCAACGGGGGCAAGGAAAAACTGCCTTTTAACAGGCAGAAACCTCGGACAGACCCTCATAGAGCAGGTCTAGACCGAACTCCTTATAACAATTACAGAGACCCAACAGTACCACCAAGACTTGGCAACGGGGGCAAGGAAAAACTGCCTTTTAACAGGCAGAAACCTAGGACAGACCCTTTGGCTCTAGACCGAACTCCTTATAACATTTACAGAGACCCAACAGTACCACCATGAGCAAGCACTTCGAGACCCAACAGTACCACCATGAGCAAGCACTTGGCACGGGGGCAAGGAAAAACTGCCTTTACGGGGGCAAGGAAAAACTGCCTTTTAACAGGCAGAAACCTCGGACAGACCCTTCGGCTCTAGAGGCAAGGAAAAACTGCCTTTTAACAGGCAGAAACCTAGGACAGACCCTTCGGCTCTAGGTGGTTGGTCGACTCCTTATAACATTTACAGAGACCCAACAGTACCACCTTGAGCAAGCACTTGGCGACGGGGTACGAACTCCTTATAACATTTACAGATACCCAACAGTACCACCATGAGCAAGCACTTGGCAACAGGGGCACACACTTTTCAAATAGAGTCCCAACAGTACCACCATGAGCAAGCACTTGGCAACGGGGGCAAGTAAACACTGTCTTTTAACAGGCAGAAACCTCGGACAGACCCTTCGGCTCTAGGTGGGTGGTCATCTGCCTTGTCATCTGCCTTGACATACATCAACACCTTCAGCTGCATTCATCACAAGGAGAGCTGCACCACACCTATATTATCCACATTATCCATAGAGAGTGAAAGACAGTCAGACTGATATATTGACAAAGACGGAGCGGCAGGATGGAGAGAAAGAAAGAGGTCGAGCAGGAAGAATGAGAGAGAGAAACAGAGATATTCCGAGGAGGCGTTGAGTCTCTTAGCGTTCAGGGGGAAGAAAGCAGCTCATTGTTGCGGCGAGAGGAGAACGCGGAGAAAGGAGGCCATTGTTACCGGGGACCCGGTTGACAGCTCCACAGATAAGCGTTATAGTTGGAGGAGGTGAGGAAGGAGGAGGAGGATGTGATATGATGACTTGGGGTGAAGTGAAACTGGTGAGGGGAAGGAAGGTGAGCGTGGAGGTAAGAGAGGAGGAGGAGTAAGGAGAGAGGAGGGACAAGGAAGGAGGAAGTGAGAGATAATGTGAAAGGGGAGAAGTGGAGCGAGACGAGAGCACCTCACTGTAAAATAAATTTGTATGTTTATGGTTGTTGGTCTTATTTATTTTACAGATATTTTTATATAAAAAGATATATAAAATATATTTGTAAATCTAACTTTTTTTTAATATTTAATGTTTAATTCAATACTGTTAATACATTTCTAAAATTATGTAAAATGAGTGACAACAGTATAAAGTAGTTGTTCTGTAACACAAACATTGAATAAATGTTGTTTATCAGTGTATAAGCATTGGTAAACTGACCAAATACAGTTTTTATCAGCGTAAACAGAAATAATTACTGTAATTTCACAGATAATGACTTTTATTACAGTTCTATAACTTTTAAAATTCAGATTAAAATAATAATCCAATAATAATAGCACTCTGCTATAATACAAATAATCAGGCATTTACAGCAGAGTTCACCTGTATTTATAGATCATTGTTTTACACTGTAAATATCTTTAATTTAACATTAAAAACCTAAAACATATTTCATATCATATCAGATTTTATGTAAAATTTAAGCTAAAAAGAGGGCAGATAGAAAGCAGAGAGGGCACTGAGGGAATTGCTGGCATATTCAAGTGTTTCCAGTGGAAAGAATGAGGTGAGGAGGAGGAGGGACGGACGGATGGATGGATGGATGGAAGAGCTTTAGAACGAGAGGCCCAGGGTGAGGAAGGGTGGCCAACAGGCAGGCGGATGTTTACGAGGGGAAATCCATCTTACAGCCCATTTTCTACCGTTAAAAATTCATTCGTGGTCCAGGTCCACAGCAGGCACATTCACACTCTTTAGCAGTGCAATCTCGGAAAGGGGAAATATACGAGCTGCGAAGGCTGCAGCTCTGAAACATCGGCGCGTTCACGTGGGAAAGACAACAGCCGTGTTTTAAAATGAGTTCTGGATGAGAACCACAGTGGAGAGTTAAAGGGTCAGTTCACCATGAACTGAAAAAGGTTAAATAAATAAGGAATCTAACCCAGAGTGCACTTTAGCGGCTGCAAACTACTTCCTGTATTCATGCTACGTGCTAGGCTCTTGGTTGAAAAGACAACCACATTTTCTTTAGCTAACTAACAACTGATGTAGATTAGCTATCTGGTTAGCTGGCGTTCTGCTAACATTACATTACCTCGGTACTGAGCAACACAGATGAGACTGAAACAAGATGGCTCAGTCGTTATCTGTCATCCAGCTCTGGACACAAACTACACATTATTTTATCTTTTAATTTAAAGGTTCTTTATTTCTCAGTATTAACAACTTAGCATAGCTTAGTTAGCTGAAAACTGTGCTTGTTGGTACAACACATTGTTTTTCTTAAATCTGATGATGTGAGTAGTCAGCCATCTTGTTTCCTTCTCATCTCTGTTGAGAGTTGCACATGCCCAGTACCAATCAGGCAGCGACACTGATGTTAGCATAACACTAGCTAATTTACATCAATGGTTACTTCGCTAGTTAGCAAACTTTTGCTAACATTAGCTAACTTCAGATGTAACTATATAAATATGTTACTATCTTTTTATTGGTGGGACGTACAGACAGTTAGCTTTCAGATGCAACTAGCTGGCTAGCGAGTGTTATTGTTATTGTAGCAAAACGCCAACGAGCTTGTCTTTTCAACACAGATTAGCCTAGCATGTAGCATATCTAAAAACAGGAAAGGTCTGTTATTGGAGCCCATACAGAAAAGGGGCGGGGCTTAGGAAGGGTCAATTGTCTGAAATATAAAGTTTTAGATACTTTTTCTTTGATAAAAACTGCTTACAACAAGGTATGTGGATTATCCACAATGCATTGCTTCTGGAAAGATAAAGCAAGTTATTTTAATTACTTTAATGCGGCAACAGGAGCTCACATGTTGAATATAATCTAAACAAAAGTTCACCTTCAGTAAGAAAATCTGCCGTACAGCTGTTATATATCACCTAAACTGTAAAGCATAATTTAATTATCCTCCACTATAAAACCTACAATGCATATCCCAGAGCTCGGCACGCCTTCCGGTCCAAAATAAAAGCTCAACACTGGAACCTGAGTTATGAGATCTTCACTGGATAGTAATAAACGAATGAGTGAAAATACATATTCCCACAGATGAAATACGTTCCAGGAAAAACATACACCCTGTCTATTAATAGGAGCTATTGTAGGATGCTGCAATGTCAGACATCCACAGGAACTGGTTGCATGAGGGATTAAAACGTGATTAAAATGTTAAATAAAAAGAGAAAGTTTTGAAGGAAACTACAATCGTGTACGTGTGTGTGCGCATTAATTCACACATACCGAACCACAAATACAACCCTATTATATAGTAATTAAAGTATAATGATGAAAAGGGCTCTTAACCTACAAAGCTATAAAACCTGTGCTAAAGTACGTGTTCTCTACACACACACACACACACACACACACACACACTGTGGTGTTGCCAAAGCCTGCAGCAGAACTCATAGAGCTCTTCCTCATTCACTCCCTGTGTCTCTCTGCCTCTCGCTCTCTCTTTTGCTTGCAGATTACAACAATGGGAGCCAACAGAAGCTGACTATTGTTTGATTCCAGCTGTGTGGGTGAGAGATTGAGAGAGAGAAAGATGTAGCCTGAGTGTGTGTGTGAGTGAGGACTTGTAAACCTAACAAACAGTGGACCGTGTTGCTATCCAGAGTCCAGCAGCTGTAGCGGATCCATTAGCGGACTCTGTCGGACTGAATGCATCATCTGAGGACAGTTTGACCACAGGGAATAAAGTAGTGTTTTTTTAGCCAGTCAAGTAACAGCTAACAAGCTAACGGCATCTAACATTACTGTTAGCGACAGTTAGCTTCTTTTAGTCCATCAGGAAACTCCATAAATCAACTCGGCACAGCTGTCGTCAAACTGTCCTCTGTCTCAGAGGTTGTGTTCACTGGGAGGCTGCTGATCCCCGTTTGGTGGCACGCTGACAGCAGCTACATTAACAGTTAGCAGAGACAATATTGTCTCCATAAAATATAATCCAGTTTCACCCAAATCACTGATAAAGTTGTGTCTGTACAGTAATAAGTGAGCTCCGCTAGCTAGCCATGCTGTTAGTTAGCTAACTAACGAGTCTTTGCTCTGTGTCACTAAAAGTTGAAGATTGATTGACGAGTGAATGTCAGTTAAATAAAAAAAAATACAAAGAAACTGAAAGGGTCCCCTCTTGGAGAGTGTAGACTAACAGTCCACTGTTGGTAATAAAGGAGTGTATGTGTGTGTGCAACAGCAAATGTGTGAATGTGTGAAGGCGAAGGACAGGGAGTGTGTGAGGACAATGGTTGTAGAAGTGTGTGTGTGTGTGTTTTGTTATTACAAGGACAACTGGAAGGCGAGTGAGAAGGCGAGCGCGCAACTTGCCGCCTGTGCAGCAGTCGTCCGAGGAAGAGCAGTTTATAACACAACGCTAGCTCGCTGTCCGCCGTGCCAAGCTGGACACCGGCAGCTAAAACATACAGAAGAGTGTAAACAAAGTCCCACTGAGACAGATGTGTGTGTGCGAAACGGAGAGAGAGAGGGCACAGATACTGACACTATACACTATATATATACGTGAGTTGTGTGTGTGTGTGTGTGTATGTATGTGTGTGTGTGTGTGTGTGTGTGTGTGTGTGTGTGTGTATGTGTGTGTGTACAACCCCTGCCTGGAACAATAACACTGAGTGTGTGTGTGTGTGTATGTGTGTTATCTCCGCCTCAGCGTGTGGCTCGTTTTTCCGCAGACTCTCAGCTTCGGCTCTGACTAATGCTGCAGCCCCACCAGAATTACTCACTATCATCAGCACACACACA
>JAGRRF010009292.1:30073718-30096747 GCA_019097615.1 Morone chrysops
GAGGAGGAGGAGGAGGAGGAGGAGGAGGAGGAGGAGGAGGAGGAGACGGTGATGAATCGAGAGGAAAGGATGCAGTGGGGAGGAGAAGAGAAAGTTAGTTTTCCCACCAAAATGCCCCCGGGGGGAACGGCCCTTTACAACAGCGAGCTACTGTCTCCATTCATCAAGAGGGGAGCGACTCAAACAGCCAGTCAATGTACTCTGACAACCACACACACACACACACACACACACACATAGCAGCTCCTCTCTGTGTGATGTCGAGTGTTTTACCAAATAAACTGTTCGTTATTCGGGTTTTAGCTCCGGGCTGATTTCACATGGAGGAAGACACAGAGTGCGACAGGGTAATTACAACAAGGAACTCTTAATCTGCACACAAATACACAAAAACACACAGAAACACACATTATTTACCCCCAGAGCTCCCCCTGGACTCTGTACACTGTAAAACAATATCTGTTAGTTCAAATTACTGAAATTGCCTGTGAATTTACATGTATGTAAAATAACATGTTAAATCTTTTTTTTTCAGATATTTACTGTTTATTTGATAGATTAAACTGTTAAATTCGAGTTTAATACTGTTAAAACATTTCTAAAAGTATCTGTTGTGTAATTTCACATGTATTTGTTAATTGACAGATATCTTGTATAATTCTGAAAGTTTTCACAACAGAAATAATGAATAAATCTTGTTTATCAGTGTATAAGCATTGGTAAACTCAATTCCCCTGTATTTACAGCTATTGCATTGTTTTTAGAGTATAAATAACTTTAAACATTACCAAAAAACACAAAATACACAAGATTCTATGTCAAATTAAAGCTAAAAACTGTATTTTAATTACAGAAATGTTATTTTACTGTATTTATTTGGATTTTTTTTACCAGTTTCTTTTTTACAGTGTACTTCTGAGAATTAAAGCACTAAAGCAATATCAGCGAGTTATTTCCTGGAATGAAAGAAGAAAAAAAAAAAACAGAAAAATGAAGGCAGTAAGCTCGCCTGCCAGCCAGCCCATCAGCCAATCAGCTAATTACACTGGTAATTGTGGTAATGAGGCTATGGAGAGCGCTCATCTGTTGGCCAGAAACCCTGTTCGTACAGCCACTTCCATCAATAACCGCAGACGATACAACCACCGCAGGGTCTGTTCAATCCCAGCAGCACCTGCATACAGATGCTGCAGCCATGAAGGTCCCGCCTTTTCAACCCACCATTGCTGCGGTGAATTATTGCCCCCCCCCCCGCAGGAGGACACCGGCTGGATAAACATCAAAAACTGTTTCCTCTGCAGCTCCGTCAGTTGCTAAGTTTATAGCGTCTGAACCTTTTAGTTTATTCTGAGGCTTTAAAATGTAAAAATTCCTTTAAAAATTAGGTTACTGGACACAAATCGTCTCAGGGTGGAAAGTATGGAAGCCCACATCTTCCAAAAAAAGGATTCTGTAAGTCAATATAATGAGAAACCTTATAGAAATACTCACTTTAAGGTACTAAGTTATAATATTGAGAACGTTTCTCATTATAGACTTAAAAGAATCGTCACAATGGCAGAAATGAGCTCCCATAGAAACCATCTCCATCAAAGAGAATCTGCAATAATTTGCCTGAACTTGATATATCTATATCTACATATATCAATATATCTATATAGATATATGAACTCAATGTGAGCACCCGTATGTGTTCAGGTGCATTAACGTCCTCACTAATGGACTGACATTACATCACAGCAGCTCCCTCCTGCCTCTTCCTATCGACTTCCTGTTTCCTTTTACACCTGATTTTAAGGTTTTATTGATTACTTTTAAAGCACTTGTGGCTCAAATCTTCACAGCAGAAATGATGACCCTTTAACAAGGCTTCGGTTCTCAGCTGGGGGCCGTTTCAGACATACATATATATACAGACGCCGCCGCCATGTTGGACTGGCCTGTAATGATGTTTGATGGAGCCACGGACACATTTCGGTCTGTATCAAACATGTTGGGGTTCATTTATAAAACTCACAGTTTAATAAAGACATTATGTTACAGATCCATGCGTTTAATACGATCCAGTGTTTCAGTATCAGTGTCACATGACAGAATGTGTTTGTCTTTATACTCTCCAGGTTTCACCCACTGTGACCTCTAAAAAACCTCCCTCTCCTCCTCTAAGGCTGACGTCCAGCCCACCCGGCTGAGACTCCACAGCTCTACGCCGTGTGAATGGACAATCTGCGGCGCATTCACCGATCAGGGTGGGGGCTGTCACTGAGCCGGAGACCTCTCAAAACTCTGGCAGATTTTCATAAGAAAGGGCCGTCAGTATGAGTCCAACAGCGAGCGCAGAAATTGATTTGGCCTTTCGCTCTGCAACCTTGAACACCGACCTTCTAAATACCTGGGGGGGGGGGCGAGTTGGAAGGAAGCGTTGAAATCTGTAATGGAGGAAAGAGCAGCATTGGAGGGGATTTTAACTACATTTTAAAAAACTATCTGTAAGTTTATGAGTTTATTTTAAAGAAATTACTGTTACTGTTACTTTACAGTATTTTTTTGGTGCTCCAGCTGCTGTTTTCTTACAATGTAGAAATGGATGCAGGGAGTAAACAAATTCTCTGAAGTTGTAGAAATGGCGCTGACAGTCAGCTGGATCGCGTTGTCGGGATCCAATCTTTGACCTTTTATTTCACTGAAAGTAGATTTTCCTGAAAGGTGATCGCGCTGCGTCTGAGGTCATGATCTTCTGTTCTCTTCATCCCTCTCAGAAACCACCTCCAGTCTGTCCTCTATCTCTCCTCCTCCTCTCTCTTCATCCTTCCTTCCACTTCGTCCATTTTCTTTTTTGGTTTCTTTTGCCCACGCTGTCAACTCCCATTGGCTCTAATAAGAGGCCCCCAGCGTACACTGTGACAGATATAATCAGGTTTGGAAGAACAGCTTCAGCCCGTAGGACAAACAGAGGGGGAGGAGAAGGGGAGGAGCAGGAGATGGGTAAGAGGAGGATGAGTGGCAGGATTAAAAATAAAGAAAGGAGGAGGAAGAGGAAGAGGTGAGGTAAGGGCAGGAGGAGTAAGTCTGTTGGTTTTATAAATTATAAATATGTAGTAATGAAATTTAAACTGATACCTAAAATGTTTGTAATTTAAGGTCTATGTGTGAAACATTTGCGAGGATCTATAGTCAGAAATTAATTATTTATTATTATGTTTTAAAATATTAAAATCACTGTAAGTGCAAATCACAGAAGACATTTTATTAAGTATCGATGGAATAAAAGTGACTAATGATAAAGATATTGTGTTAAGTTTTAAGGTTTTTCGAGTTAAAATCAAGAACCCCTCGCAACCCCCTGTGAAGCTTTGGTGACCCCTAGTGGGCGCTCCGACCCCCAGGTTGGGAACCACAGAGTTAAAGTATCGAGATCTCTAAAAACAAACAAGCACAACGAGCTCAGATGAGCCGAGCAGCCAATGGGTTTAACATCAGCTGTCACATAAACGCATTATATCCCTTTAAATGAGCAGACGGGTCACAGACGACGCCGGTTGAGTCCAATCCTCGTTCATTCGTCTGTAAACTGCATTAAAACACTGACTTAAATCTTTTCTATTCATTCCTTCTTTTTTTTAAATGCACATTGGACTCTTCTGTGAGCGCCTTTCGTACAGTCGGACTGTGCGTCAATGAGACGGGTTTATTGGGGAGGTTAAAAGCACGAGAATATCTTCACGCTGCTCATCAACGGGGGAGCTTGATTGATATGATCTGATGTGATCTGACAGGAGGGGGGAGGGGGGAAGAGAAGGGGGGAGGGAGTGGAGGGATTTAAAAGCTAAAGAGGGATGGAGGCAGAGGAAGAGAGAGATGGAGGGAGATCAAGGGAGAGAAGAAGAAGAAGATTTTAAAAGTGAACGGCAGGATGGATAGATAGCGAGGTGGAGACGGAGGAAGGAAGGGAGGGTAAAATATTAAAGGTTTTAGCCTGGAGGAGTTAGAGAGAGGGATGAAGGGAGGAGAGGAAGGAAAAGAGATAACATTGGGTGGGAAAGTATAGCATGTAGACAGTGTCTGCAACAGAGGAGGAGGAAGGTGAGTTAAATGTGTTACAGCTGGAGGTAAAGTCTGAGAGAAAAGAGGGAGGAGAGGAAGATAAGTGACATTATGAGGAGAGAAAGGAGGATGAATGGGGTTGGGGATTAGGCTGAGGAGGAAAAACAGCAGAAGCAGAGAGGGTAAGAGGAGAGGGAGGGCAAAGCTACTAAAGCCTCCGACTCAGAAAGGAGGCGACATATATTACAGAGAATTGGCCATCGTGGAAAATGCGGTGCAATTAAAAAAGGGCATATTGCCGTGAATGGCCTCTCAGATGTGCGTTGCCCCGGGGCAGGTTGTGAGCAATGGCACACGTTTGCATCATTTCAGTGACATATTTTTTAGGGGAATGGCTCCGTTCTGATTGTTCTTGGAGTTCATCTGGAGTCAGCACAGTGAGAGAGGCTGCAGCAAGCCCCAACACCCCCCCTGTGCTCCTTCATCCCCCTCTGACTGCTTCTTCATCACATCTGCACCAACCCGCTCATAAAGGTACAGCCGCCCTAAAGCCTGATGTTGTGTTTGGAGCCAGGGAGACGTTGGCTCCTCTACAAACAGCTTTAACTTCAGAAGTGCTTCAAAAACTAGTTTTGATCTGATGGAAAGTCTCATGTTTTACAGCAAACACCAAATGTCTGTTTGGGGTTTGCTGTAAAACATAGTTGAATATAATACTACAATAACCCTACTAATAGGTCTACAAGGTTTCTTCTACTCCCCTTCCTTATAATAAACACATTTCTGTCCTTTTTATAAGAGTTAAACTATTATTTATATTATATATTATACTAAAAGCTGGGGAAATCTGTTTTGTTAAGGCACTGATTCAAATACTGAAGGTTTAGAGCTGGCTCACAACCAGGGGGGTCTAAATCTTTTAGTAAAGTGGTTAAAGAAATCTCACATTAAAACACAGTTAAATGCTGCTTGAACTGCCATAATTATCCATAAAGCTCTGACAGCCATCCATCCCTCAGTCTGTAGTCTCTGGTTCAGTCTCATCAGGCTGTGATTCTCCTCAAGGTCACAATAGCTCATTTTATACAAGAAATAGTCTCAAGCTCAATGAAATGGCGACTACGAGGACTAACATCATCACAGATGAATACAACTGAGTCTCAGCTTTCCAGTCATACCCAATTTATACAATTCCAACACTGTTTAGGGACCCCAATATACAGAAATATTCAGTATGTCCAGTTTTTCCATCACTAAACTTTTGCCTAACTTTGCACCTGTGTTTAAACTCCTTTTAAGCTCCTTACTGACAAGCTAGCATGACATGGTTGGTACCAATGGATGCCTTAGGTTGTCTAGTTTCATAAGATACCGGTATCTTCTTCTGGCTACAGCTGAGCCAGCTACAGCCTCCAGAAACAATATTGTTAGACCTTAACTGAGCCCAGATATACAGTAACATACAGCCCAAAAAATAAGGAACCAGTTTCAGAAAAACACAAGTTATTGTGGAAAATACTGACAGCCAATTAACAACACACTATATTTACGCTGGAAAACAGTAAAACACTGCAACTGTAAATAAGTTAAATAGTAAAAACGTGTAGTTATATGATAAAATATGGAATAAAACCTAAAATAAATGCTCAATGAACAAACTGGTGATGCTGCGACTGACCTTGACAATGTCCCCCAGGTAAACATCCTCCATCTTGTTTGGCACCTTCATGTGGAAGATCCGACCGACCACCGCCGAGGAGTCCGGGAAGGCTGTGGGCGCGGCCGCGTTCTGCTGAGTTGCAGCAGCCTCGCCAACGGCCTCCACGGCCCGGATACCTTCCTGGAAGTCCTGAAGGAACGAGGAGTGCATGGAGGCCTCCAGCTCACTTCCTCTGCCCACCCGCTCGCCTTCTCCACCCACCTCTATCAACACCATGTCGACCTCCACCTCCGCACAGGCTACGGCGAGGAGCAAGCCCAACAGCAAGGCTCTAGTCCTGGGTAGTCTCACATCGAGGCCCCTGTTAGCCCCGAGGCTTCCCAAACTTTGCATTCTTCGTCTTTTGTCGGTCCTTTCACTTGATGCAGAAAAAAAACTAAAAAGGAGGATGTCCGAGTGGGAGGGGGGGACTCAGGGGGGAGCATGCACCCCCGACAGACAGAGCAAATCCCTCCTTTCAAATCTCCCTCCCTCTCTGTCCACTCTTCTCGCTCCCTTTTCTCTTCCACCTCCTCCTCCTCCTCTTTTGTCCTCTTCTTACCCCTCCCTCGGCTTTATTCTTCTTCCTCTTCCCCTCTGCGTCTTGTGCTCAGCTCCCTCAGAGGTTTAGGAGTCCCATTGTGCACCTTCAAGATCTGTGAGGAGAAAGACAAGAGAGAGAAAGACACAGTTAGAGGAGGGGGGAGTCATTTCTTCTAACCACTCGATGCTCAGTCTCGTCACAACCTAAACACCTCAACTTAAAGCGCCTCGCACTGAATCAAAAGTCAATCCTCTTGATAAGTTCAGCCCCTTAAACTGATTCGCGCCACGCAAATCTCATTGTCGATAGGAATCCATCACGAACGGGAGGAGGGGGATAATATCATCAATGCTGTGGAGTAATCTGATTAGTTCTTACAACAATTCTCTGGCTCTCACTTTCACCCTCTCTCCTCTCACAAACTCCTTTCTATAAACTGCTCATTGGCGGGTTATTCTGTGCCTTCAGACCAGAGGATGAAAGAGTGAAAGAGATGTGATGGAGAGAGAAAGAGAGAGAGAGAGAGAGAGAGAGAGAGAGAGAGAGAGAGAGAGAGAGTGTAAGATGGATAGACGGAGGGGTGAAAGTGAAGGTGATATACGGTGGGACCTTGGATTAGCCAACAATGCCGAACCAGTCAAAGGCTTCTTGGAAGCACTAATGAATGCATGCCTTCTCCATTGTGAGAGGGGTCAAACTGAGTGTGTGTGTAGGTGTGTGTGATGGGGGGTGAAGAAAGAGCTGAGAGAGAGAGAGTGAGTGCTGGTGTGTCCATTGTGAACTCAGGGGTTTGTTATTCATACAGCTCTTTCATCGAGGAGAGGATCCCCTCCTGCGAGTGTGTGTGTGTGTGTGTACGACACAACTGATCTCCCCCGAGGGTTTATCGTCAGAGAGAAAGAGATGGACGGAAAGCATAAGAAAGAGAAAGAGAGAAGACCCCCACTGTGACTCCATTTTGCCCTGTAGCAGATGCCCGCTGGAGAGAGTGAAATCACTGCAGGAATTCCCCGGCAACAACAACACAAGGCCTCCCAGGTAGCTTTTGACCGACTTAAAAAAGATTCTTTGTTGTTGCTACCTCGCCCTTGCCAGTGCATCACCTTTGGACAAAACTTTGTTTTTAATCACAAGCGCCACTGTGTAGTTCCCCCCCACTGTGAAAGCTTTCATCCAGAGAGTCAGGAAGCAAGAGTTTCGCATCGAATACAAGAATTTTCAGCTTTGTGAAAGTCAAGATTTTTACTCAGTTGAATTTTATTTCTTATTTGTATGCCACCTTGGAATTATTTCCACAAAACTATTCAGAGCAATAAAAGTTTTACCAAGCGTTCAGGAAAGTAGTCCAAGATGGCTGCCAAGGATAAACTCCATCCCTTTCATGTAGGCTACCTTCAACTGCATCGCCGGGGGCAACATCCCTCCTATTTCCCCTTTCCCCCTTATTGCTTCTTCACTGTTGTCATCTGTTCCTTTTTAATGCTTATTTTTTCATAGCGTCTCTCTGTCTCTCTTGGATGTCTTTCCTTATTGTCTGGTCTACCTCCACTTCCTCTCCCCGTCCTCCAGAAGCTTAAGGTGCGCCACACCTTCCCTATGAAATCTCCACAACCTCTCCCGCCACCAGCAGTGTTTGGGGTTTTTGTAAAACATATTTGGTGTTAAATTTAACCGCTTGAAAAATTGATAAAAATGGTGAAAAAAGTCTCTTCAAAATACCACACAGAGACACTGCTGAACTCTGTAAGAATTGCATTTCTGGCGATTGGATAGCGAGCACTGCCACAGCTTTCTCTTTCCAAAACACCCTCCTGATCCTCCAGAGGTACGCCACACCTCCCCTCTGAAATCTCCACAGCCTCTCCACTCACTCACTCACTCGCCTCATCAGAAACACAGTCTGTGCATCGCGTGACAATAGGGCTGGCGATGGCGGGGGAGTGTCGCTATGAGAGAGCTCACAGGAGCTGTCTGTGCTGCCTTCAACGCAAGAGAATGAGGGAAAAATCTTCTCCTCAGAAAGCTTTCATTACACCTACAAAACACACTCCACCCCCCCGGCACTGATCACTCGGACACAGACAGAGGAGATTGTTGTTGTTGATGGAGGACATTTGGGATAGGCAGAGTGCAAGAGAGAGAGTTGAGAGACAGAAAGATGAGAAAGAAAATGACAGTTTTCTGTTTCCTCATCAGAAGGAAATGTTTGAGATGAATGCGAGCAAGAGCCACAATGTCAGGCTCGCCAGGCACCTCCTGATTGGCCCAAAACATCAAAGCAGCACCACTAAGAGATGCTGTTAGACATGCTCGACATGGTGAGTTACCGCAAAGAACTTTGTTTTTGTGTGTGTGTCCCGCTCTGGTGAAGACCACTAACATCGCCCATGGCTAAAAGATTTTAGCCCGAGGAAGCTGGGGCCGGCTGGGGGAAGACCTGTGGAGGGTTGTTTGTGTGTCTGAAACTAGTTCACTGAACGCCATGGCGACACTTTTGTTCCCAAACAGGCAGTAAGAAGAAGATGTCTGTGTGACTCTCTTCCCACTGGCCGGGGTCTTTCAGAGCCTCTTACTGCCCTGCAATTACTTAACCAGTGACTGCTGAGATTTATGGCGTCGGAGGAACGATTGTCCGGAAGACTTTCCCACATGTTGATCATATTTAGGCTGTGTGGGCGGGAGGATGGGTAGGGAAATTAAAAGCCACACTCGATCTTAGCTTTGCATTTATTTTGGGTGCTGACATGCACTAAACTATTACAGAAAAATACAGCATTTATTTGGACATGTAAGGATGTTTTTTTGCCAAAGGAACCACACTGACCCCAATCCTCTGATGTTGGTCCAACAGTGGAAGTCACAGAGTATTAGTCCTGACTCAAACGGGAGCAGAGAAATGAGCAGCATGTTCAAAAACAAACCTTTTTATAATTGGCTTAATGTTGCATTTGCTTGACAAAACCAGGGTTAATTAACCGGGTGTACTCATTAGACTAATAGAGCCGGCTTCTAACTAAATACAAAGCTAATGTCCTCAATAGAGAGCCTGAATACAAAACAGAGTTAACCCTCAACTAGAGGTGGGCGATATATATCGTTTGCGATGATATCGTCATTGTTGTTTTGACGATGTGCAAATTTCCATTATCGAGTATTTAAATTACTTCGCCAAAAATATTGAAACGCACGCGGAAACTCCTCACATCCACTTAATACACGGTGCTAAGCGCCTTCAGCGGTAAAAAGATGTCAGCGGAGAAATCTTTTTAGCGCAGCGCTCAGAGCGCTTCAAGTTGAAATCTGTTCAACTTTTGACACCGCTGGGCACTCGGAAAATGAGTTTTTGAGCGCTCTCAGTGCTAAAAACGCGTTTGGTGGACACAAGCCCTAACTCAGACAATTCCAATCACATTTTAAAGGATATCGACTGATTATTGTTATCGCCAAAATCCCCCAAAATAACCTGATGTTATTTTTTGCCCATATCGCCCACCACTACCCTCAACACTGCGGCTGCTATTGGCAAGAATCTGTGGTGCGTTTCACGATATAGAGGAATTACGGTTTAATATATATACACTGCGATATATCGTGATAATGTGTTGATATTTTCTTAAAACCCTACTGAACTGATCACTGATTCACTAAAGTCTTGTTACCCACTGTGTTTTTATGTAATCGGATGATTTTCTTGGAAAAAAATAAGAAATGAGACAATGTTCTGTAAAACAACCCAAAAAGAACAGCAGACTAGTTACGAACTATGGCTACAGCTAACCATTATTTTCAATATCAAAAATAGTTACATTTCAGAAGCTACAATCAGACAGTTTAGTCATAATTTAATAATTTTTTCTGAACAAATGATTAATCGATTATCAGAATCAACACTAGGAATCCAAACATAGCAGAAAGCTACCAAAACATCAGAGAATAACCAAAAATATGTGATTGGATCCCAGACGAGCCCCCAAATGTTTCTTCCCTTGAGCCAGTGTCGTAAAATGCATCATAAAAAAACTATTATTACTGTAATATTTGATAATGGTGATTTTTAATTATTGTATCATTCATACAAATATACACAGACCAAATGAACATTGCTCACTGCTGCTGCAAAAAGTTACTTTACAACATTATCAATGAATCTGTCAATTATTTTCTAGATTAATCAATTAGTTGTTGGTCCAGAAAATGTTCCCAAAGCCGATGCTGATGTCCTCAAATAAATATATTCAGTTAACTGTCACAGAGCACTAAAGAAACTATTAAATAGAAATCTCAGACCATAAATGTTCCATGATGTCTTTTATACGAGCTTCAACTCTTTGTTTGTCTTTAGTGAAACATGAATAAACCAGTCACCAACCCTGTGACCCCTCTGATCAATCTCAAGATTGATGAATATCAGAGCAGAAAACACATATTTATGCATTACGTACTGTGCAGTTATGTGTTTATGTGTATTATCCTCAGCTAAACCCAGTGGTGACCTCAGCAGTCTGAGACTATAGCTGCTGCTCGGTAGTAAAAATAAATATCCAGACACGACAACCAACTCCCCTGTGCCCCGTCTCCACTATCAGGTTGAGGACGTCTTTAAAAATAAACGGTTAACTGGACACTTGCATGCTTTTAGCGCCTCTCTTCCTCTGTGGGGTATCGAATGCAGTTGGACAGGGGAGATGGGGGAGAGGGCAGAGAGAGTTGAGATATTATTTGTTATTAGCCACAGAATATAATGTGAAGACTGTAGTTAGACAAGTTTCCTACTTTGTGTTGATAATAGGGTGGAGGCTGGTCCTCTTTCACCCTCACATCCAACTGAAAGAGCTTTTTATGGCTTTTATGAGACAAACTCTTTCTTTTCTTTATGTTCTACAAACAATATCTCTCTCTCTCTCTCACACCCCTTTCCTGTCACTCTTCAGCTGTCACTATCAACTAAAGGCATTAAAAGCCCAGAAAAATAGTGAAAAACAAATCTGTTTTTAATAATTTAATCAATTTGAGTCAAACAACTCAGGTTTGAAATGTTTATTACAGCCATATAACTCCCAGAATGACAGGCAGGCTGATGGAGAGGGAGAGCTGGGAAATGTTGCATGTCATGTGTAAAAGTCAGATTTGACTGCCTGAAGTAGCTCACAAGCGTTGACTGATATAATGATTGATATAATTTAATATTTTATTTTAATATTTACATTTTTAAGCATCCAAAGGATGAATGATCGCAGTTTTTTAACTCAAAGATTTAAGAGTTAAGTAAATTACAATGATTAGGTCAGCAAAACTCTAAAATATATTTAAAAACTGAAATGGCTAATTGTAAATATCCTCACGAGTGACTGCATGCCAATGTAAGGTCCCTCTGTATTTATTTTTTATTTTATTTTTTATTAATTATCACAATTATTTTGACGACAATAATCGTGACATAAAATGACCTAAACCTTTTCATCGAATGAGTTCAAACAATAATCATTATTTAATTTATAATGTAGCCTCCATGTGTCCATCATATATCGAGCAAGAATCTTTTTTGGTGCTTTTCTCTGGTTTACATCATGTATTTTGGGGCTTTGGGTGTTGGAGAGGTGATTTAAGAGCGCTGTGTTTGGCTTTGAGAACATTTTCAATATTATCTGACTAACTGTAGAGCCCAGGGATATTGTGTACCAACAAAAAGCCCAAATTACTGAGAGAAGCTGTGATCTCTCACTTCCAGGATGCCTCTCTCTCTACAGACTCCCCTTTTTGTTTGGGTGGTGGTTGTGGTGGTGGGGAGGTAAAGTGAGACATCCTAGGTGGCATCGAGATACTTGAGACAGACTTTAATGCTGCCACTGATGAAAAGGAGGTGATGGAAGTGAGGACAGTGATAGCAGGAGGGAGCTTTGAAAGCACCAAAGGTAAAATTTCTAGAAAGGCTTTGATTCCTTCCCAAGGGAGGAAAAAACTCCTGAAGGTGGGAATCCAGGTATCAAACACACACACACACACACATACAGTTCTTGACTTAAGGAGGTGAGTTCACTGTGAGGAAGACATCCGACAGACAGTCGCTAAAACCTCACAGAGCAAAGAGGACAGAGGACAAACACTGAGTACAAAGCCGCAGAAAAACACTAAAAACTGGTTGAATAACGTGTTTATATAAAGTATATATGTATATATGATCTATAACCCCCCCCAAATATCATATTAATTAGAACTGTAATCAATTAGCATCAATCAACAACTACTTGGCACTTTGTTTGATAACCAATGCCAAAATAAAGAATGCCAATAACTGAGGATAAGGAACGAGGAGAGGAAACAAGGAGAGGAAACGAGATGAGGAAACATGAAGAGGGCTGTAAGGTTGAGTATGTTCATGAATGATGGACATATATATTGTTTGTTGTTTACTGTTTGTTACGTAATGTGTTTACACAAATGAAATCTAGATAAATAAACGTATATTGATTCGATTTCTTCGTTCTTTTACGTCTTTTATTGACTTAATGAATCTAAACTGTGGTTTGTTTTCTCCCTTCGCACACAACGGTCTATTACAGGAAAGAAAATTCCCCCACGACGGCCAATCAGAGGAAGGATCTGTCATAGATGAAACATCGGCACTTCAGCAGCACTTTAAATCTCCACTCCTCTGCCCGTTATTCCCTCCCTCCCTCTCTCCTCCTGTCACCTTTCAATCCCCCAAAGTCACAGCTGATGCCTCTATTATTGGCAGCGACAGGACGAAAGCAGCCTGAGAAACAGGAGGAGGAGGAAGCTCCCAGACTGACAGGTGACACCGACGCCGAGCGAATATTACAACAGATACCTACACAAACTGCTGGCAGGAGAACGTAAATATTCCTGAAGCTGGAGCTAAAAATACAGTAAAATCACAGAAAATAACTCAAAATAACTCGTAAAAATGCAGAATTTTAAAAAAATCTGTAGTTTCTAGCTTAAATTTGACATAAAATCTTGTCTCATTTTTGTATCTTTAATGATTAAAGATATTTACACTGTAAAACTAATGCAATGATCTATAAATACAGGTGAACTCTGTTATAATAAAACTAAGAGTGCTGATATTATTTGATTTTTATTATTTTAATGTGAATGTTAAAAGAACTGTAATAAAAGTCATTATCTGTGAAATGACAGTATTATTGCTGTTTACACTGATAAAAACTGTATCTGGACAGTTTACTAATGCTTATACACTGATAAACAACATTTATTCAACTTCCATCATTATACAACATATCTGTCAGTTTAGTCCATTAAAATTACACAACTCACTAATTTTACATCATGTATTAACAGAATTCAACTTGAATTGAACAGTTTAACCTATTAAATAAACAGTAAATATTGATTATAGATTTGCAAATGTGTTTCAATGTTTTGATATGAAAAAAATACATTTTCTTTAAATAAACAGTAATTTTATGATTATTCACAGATTTTTCACGTTATTTTACATCAAAATTCTAAATTCACAGACTGTTTGTGTAATTGTATTAATATTTCCATGTATTTAAACCATACAGGAAAGGATGGAGGTGGCATTCACATTTGATTACAATCCGGTTTACCTTTACAATGAGATCTAGATACTTAGCGCAGAGATTAAGCACATTTTAGGTGTTTATCCCACTCCGTCACCCTGAGCGATCTGCAGTGTGCAAACAGCAGAGGAGATTATGCTTCCAGCGTGAGGACAGAAGGAGTCTGCATTGTTCTTTTATACCGTGGGAGAGACAGCGGACGTCTTTGTGATCATTTAGAAGTCATTATTGGATACTTATGGATGGATTTCAAACACAGCAGCATCAGCAGTAAAACTGTGACCTCGACAATGTGCGAGGACTCATCCAACCTCCGAAATGTGTGCAAATGAATCTCATAATTACATCTGTGATTACCTGCAGTTGGAACAGGACACAGTCACAATGCAGAGCCTGTGCACTGCTATCTGCTAGCTGTTAGCTGTTAGCTGCTAGCTGCTGCTAGGGCGAGCAGAGTGGGACATATGTGTGAACATACGGCGAGAGGAGACGGTCTGTGTGCCAATAACTGAACCAGCTCAGCCTGAAACTGAGTTATAAATCATAAGAGAGGAAACAAAGAGAGGAAACAAAGAGAGGAAGGAGAGAAGAATAGCGAAGAGGAAACAGAAACAGAAACACCCATCAAATGAAATTAGATGTTAAGTGAAACTTTGCTGTGGAACAGATCGTCACTGATCCAACGAGTTTCTAATCAAACGCACATTACCAACTTAATTAATTCCACAAAAAATAAAATCAGAGATGAGATCAGCAGGAGTCAGGACTCCACGAAGGGAACCTGTAATAATAAAACAACTGCAGACCCACAGCTGACAGGAATAACAGCTCCTGACGGGAACTTCCGGCCACTCCTCGATATTGGAGCCGCTCAGATCTCTGGAAGCAGATGTGAACCTGACTCATAAAACACGGGGAGTTGTGGGAAAACGCCAGCGAAGCCACAAACAACACGACAGAAGGACGAGAAAACAGCAAACGCCACCTTTCTGCAGCCTCCTGGGTGGGGCCTGAATGTTGGTATGAGTTTCCATATTGATGTATATCTGGAATGCTCGGAGACTCCCACAGGGAAAATGCGACTCGGCACACTGAAGGAGGTGCGGCTATCTCCGGAACCTCCCGACACTTCCTGAAACACACCGGGAAGGTTTGTTGTCTGTCTCGAGTTACACAGGCGACCTGCAGCGACTGGGACACCATTTATTATCTCCAAAAACAAAGATCCTTATCTGCCCAATAATCCCTTGCATCGAAAAACAAGATTGTTTTACCACAGAAGCGCCCTTCGCCTGCTTGTCAGCGGTAAAAATACCCTCATCTCTGTTGTTCCATCAGGAAAAGAAATCAAACCAGAACGTTAACTTGAGCGAGATGAAAGGAAACCCGACGACATCCCGTCGTTTGTGAAACGTTGCTCGTATTGATGTATCCTGTACTGTCAAACTCTGCCGCTGTAAAGCCTTCTTGTCCCCCACAGGCCTCAGTGCGCTTTAAATTCCTCGAAATGAGGATTTAATTTGAGGCGAAGCCACAAAAAAAATTATAAAATAAATAAAAATGAGACCAGCAGGCAGAATCATGGGAGTTGCGGTTCTTTTGCGAACGCAGCCAAACACAAGTCCACTTTGATTAGAGTTGTGTTTTGGAGCGTCGAAGCATCAGCGCTTTCCCACTTATGAGCCTCACAGAGAGTGTGTGTGTGTGTGTGTGTGTGTGTGTTTGTGTTTGTGTGTGTGTGAAGGCTAACAGCTCATAAGGGGAAAGTGCCATGACGCTTTGCGCATCTCAGTAGGCTAATTATAACCCTGCAACTGCTGCAAAAAATGAAACATGAAAGAATTAACAATCATAGAGAGAGAGAGAGATAGAGACTAAACAAAAGAGAGAGAGAGAAAGATAGAGAGGAGGAAACACAATTATTGTTAAAGAATGTGTAGGTAGCAGGAGTAATTACATTTCACTCCAATTAGACTGCTGAAGTTGTGTTTTCTGCCTCTGTATCTGTGTGTGTTTCACGCTTGTTTTACTACACTCCTGGGGTCCAAACACCGGGAGCTCGCTGTGGGGTCTGACAGCTTTGTGGGGACCCAAAATGCTGGACCACACAGGTTTAAAGGGCTGTTTGAGGAGTGGACACTTGGCTGTGATTGGTTGAGGTGAGGCAGTGCTTGGGTTTACCCAACCACGTGCTCCGCAGCTCTCACAGTCTCAACAGCTAACTAACTAGCTAGCTAACCTATTTAACTGCATTAAAACAGGAAGGAAGTTGCTGCATATTGCTTGATTTGATTGTCTGTCTGTCTGTGACATTGAGGAGTGATGTGACTCTGCACTGAACTTTTTAAAAACTGCCTGGAAAACAATGTTTTTCATGTGTTTTTAGTGTTTCCAGAACAACGAAACAGCGAATAGAAGGGTTAGAGAGAAGAAGACACACATATTTTCTTAAAGGAAGTCTGCTAGGTATATGGGATTGTTGAAAATACAGAATATGTATAAAAATATCAGGAAAACTCATCTCTGATCAATATTCACGGGAAATAATCTGCTCAAATTTCATCCAAATTGCTTCTTTTACACAAACGTCCTGCAGCATCAGTTTTTCTCTACTGTTTACTAACTGTTATTATCATGCATTGAATATATAAGTACTATAATATAGTAACATAGAATTTCTGTATTTGTTTGTTATGCGATCACAGCCAAAAACACAAAGATATATGTGTGTGTGTGTCTGTGTCTGTGTCTGTGTGTGTGTGTGTGTGTCCGTCCTACTGGGACCACCAGCGAAGACCTGACACACACTGACAGCTGGTCACATGTGTGTGTGCCTGAATGTGTGTGTGTCTGCATGTGTGTAGTGAGATGGACAGCTGGGGACAGTTGCTGATGTGACAGAAAATGACAGCTGGGCAACACGAGACCTCCTACACACACACACACACACACACACACACACACACACACACACATACACATACATTAATCTGTGCCCTTTAATCCGAGGGTCCGCTTCAATCCATGAACTTTTTCTCCCAGGTGCCATCCAATTCCCTCTGAATGTGCCCTGTTTTCCCTCCCTCTGACAGCTCTGATGGGGGTAAATAACCCAACTGTGACTATTTTTAGACTTAAATACAGTCGGAGGTTAAAGAAAAGTTATTGAGAAGTTAGTTTACTCCACAAATTCTCTTAAAAAACAAAAAGCTGCATTGTTTTGGGCCAAATTGTCTGACCTTCACTCAAACACGCAGCTATTTTTATGAGATGAGATACACTTTATTTTTACATTATGAATCATTTTATAAGAGTAGGTGTCAGAGTGGGAGCTCACAAAACTGTCTCAGTTTAGATTAAACAGAAAAGTTTGCTTATGTCAAAACACAGTTCCAGAAAATAAACTTCTCTCTCTGTCACATTTCTTTAAATCAGTGATGATTAATTATCGGTTCATTTGAGTGATCAATGAAGCTATTGGCGAACAGACGGACGCCTTGTCAGCTCGATGACGCAGCTGCCCGTCACAGATGGAGAGCTGTTCATGAGCAAGATTTATGAGACAGTCTTCAGTCGATATCGATGATTATTGATCATTTATAACCTATTTTTAATAAAGTGAAGGTAGAGAAAAAGGTTGATTTCAACCACTTTATCACTTTGTTTTCCTAACCTGTAGTTTTTTCAAACTGAGAACAGCTCTGACTCCATCTTTAAAATCAATCAAATCAAACATTTTGAAATCGAGTTAATTAATAAATATAATCAATCAATCAATTGTTTGTCGGCTGAAACTGAATTAACATAATAGCACCTGATAATTATCGTATCCATAGTTTATTCGTTATGTGCTTTGATAGCAGTTTAATGTTTAGTTTAATGACTTTAAGTGAAACATTGATATTTTATTGATCATCTTATTGCTATTGACACATGTTTATAAATATATATAAAGTTTGAATAGATTATAGTAATTAAATGTTTAAGCGTTGTGACAACTAATGGTTGCACAATCCTTTTTCCTTTGAAAGAGAGCAACACTTACAAAGACAAAACAGTTGTGAACATAATCGTAGTGACAGCGGTTTCTATGGAAGAATATTCAACATTTAGTTTCTGTTTACAAACAAAAAGGAGATTGTAAATTTATTTCTGGGGTTAAAAACAAGCTGAAATCTATTCCAGGAGCTCTCAGGTGTTCAGAGTTTGCTAACACATCCCTCGTCTCCTCCAAGATAAACAGGACTAATCTGGGTCAGCCGTGTGCAGGTACAGTCCCGATAATATACGCCGCAGTGACCTGGATACTGCATCAACCCGAAGCTCTGGCGCACGTATGCACCGTCCGCTCGCCCGTATATCTGTGTGTGTCTATGGATCTGTGTCCTTGTGTGTTTGTGTGATGAGTTTTTTTGCTGATAGCCATCTCCTTCCATCCCCCGGTGACGCAGGTCATCAATTCTCATCTCCGTGTCTCTTCTATCTGGCTTACACCGCCGGGTTATAAATACATAAACACACAGCCAGTCGGCAAAGAAACAGCCAGAAAACCAGCCTGTGAGGATTCACCCAAACCCTCAGCTCTCCCACCTTTAACGAGTCTGCACGTGTATATATAATATATATCTATATATATATATGCAAATATATTAACGTAAAGAAGATCAATAGTTAATATTAATGTTCTTTGTCTTACTTTGTACTCGTACTACAGTTCCGATAATGCTTTGGTGCAGTGGTGGATGGTGTGCAGGTGTGCCGTGGGAACACACAATAAACAATTACATAAAATGTGTTTTTATATAATATCAATACTTTGTAGTTTTATTACCTCATTTATGATTTTGTGACTTTTACGAAAAATCTATGATATAATTGCGTATCGTAATAAAAATACGTTTATTGTTGTGAATTTTCATTGTTGGGATAATGATGGTGGTCAATATCCTCACGAGTAACTTTAAAAAGCTCCTACAGAGTTCAAAGTGTTGAATTAATTACTTTAAAACGTAAAAATTTGTGATTTTTAGACAAATTCTGGAGATAGTGAAATCCCTGGAAAGTGCTATCAAAGGTTTTTTGTTGAGATTTATCTTTTTTTACATTTTCCATCCAAATGTAACACACACACACACACACACACACACTCACACACAATCTAGATCTGTGTTCAGATTTAACACTCGGTAGCAGATCGGTCAGTTGCACCACGACAATCACAAATCTGCTTTTCAGCCAGTCCACACAACATCTTTAGTCCCAGCAGCCAATTATCAATAACAGCATTTATTCCTTCACTCTGTCAGCCTGTCAGCCTGCGAGCAAACTCATTCCCTCCATCAGTCTGTCAGGCAGTCATACGTTTACTGACTCATTCATGAATCCAGTCGTACTGTCAGCGATACAGCGAGTCGCCCGCTCTGTTCACCAGAAGCACATAATTCACTGCAGCCAGCCGCTCATTTAGCCTCAGTATCTCAGATCTACCTTTGTCTCCCCCCCTGCCTCGACTCTACCTCCATCTCCACGGTCACTGCAGATGTCTCCGCTCCAAGGATCCGGTCTTTATCTCCATGATAATAGCAGGCCACGGCTGAAAGCATTACGGACCGAGCAATGTGACCTCCAGCTCGCCGGGGTTTTAAAAAGGTACCACAGCTCGGCTTTATTTTCGCTGGGCTAAAGACGTCCCCTGTCTGCTAAATTTATCACAGCCGAGTACGCTGGGCAGCCTCGCCGAGCTGATATTTATCACCAGATTTTACTTTCTCACCCCGTGCTCAACGTTACTTAAGGCTCTGCTGTAAAGGGATTTAGGTAAATGCCACGAGAAATCAAACCTGGAACCGTCTAAACTGTTGCAAATGGAAACACGAGAGAGAACGCCGAGGTGAGTGACCGTTCACTCATTTCGTCTACACCTAGATGTTAGCGGTGTGTTTGAGGGTTGGACGGCGGGACCGGTTTGTCTCTGCAGGTCTCAGAAGCAGAGGAATCATCTGAGTTCAGTTTTCTGTCTTTGGCTCAACATCTTCAGCCTCTCTGATGGAATACAAATGTGATTTGCAGACTTACAAGACGTTTGGATTTGGGGGCACTGTGCAGCAGAAGGTTGCTTCAAAGTGACATTGCACTTGTGTTACCTAAAAAAGAAAGAACCACAAATGGCGTCAGTGAGTGAGAAATGAGGAATCAGAAATCTTAGGTTTCAGACGGAGAGAGAGAGAGGAGGCAAAGTTTGTACATTTATATTCATATCACTGGACAGTCGGATGGGGTCGAGGATGAGGAGGAAGGGAGCGCGTCATGACAAGATGAGAGATTTAAGAACGACGAGAACTGGAAGCGGGAACGATGAAAATAAAGAAGAGACTGAGCAGAGGACAAGAAGGTCTGCGCTCATATTAACATAATGATGTTTAGCATGTTATCGTGTTAGCATCAGAGCAAGGCCGATATTAGCTTAGCACTGATGTATCAGTATTAGTGTCCGATAAAAAAACAACAAAAACAGTGTCGCCGTTACATCTAATGATAAACACAAATGTATTTCAAATGAAAGAATAACAATAACATTGTTTTCTATGTGAATAACATAAAATCTTTACACTTCAAAAGTCATTTAAAAACTTCTTTCAGATTCATCCAAACTTAAACTGATCGAAAGCATCAAAGCACTGTGTAACTTACATTCTGGTAATGGTATCAGGTCAACTTAATAAGTCAATGGAACGAACTCCTCTAAACACAAAGTACCGCTAAAAACAATAACCATGTTGTGCAACAACCAAAGTGAAAATATCCGTACAGTATTTCAGTTTGTCCAACTGTGTACAATTATAGTGGAAATCCTTCCCTCAGAAACAGTGTCAGCCTCTTGACGGCACACCATGAAAAGTAGTTCCAGCTCATCCTGCGGGAACCATAAATATAACACTGGGTAGTGATTATTTCAGTCGTGCACGCAAGAGGCTAAAAAGAGCTGCATGTAAGTGGATGATACATACAGGGGAGGGGGGCTGTGCTTCCTACCTGCACGGCCCCACAGAGGAAGTGAGAAGGATCTGCTGGTGTTTTAATCTGAAGCAGCAGCAAAGCCTCCGGGACAACAGCGGTATTTAGCATCATGTAAAGCCGACACACCTGCACGCACACGTATGTTCATTCAGCACACGCAAACACGCTGCTGCACGGTGCAATAGCCAGCTCGCTGTCTCCCTCCGCTCTCCCTGCCCTAATGACTCCCTCTCTCCCTCTCGGGGGTAAGTGGGTGACAGTCTTTTAAAGTGCAGTGCTGTACCCTCTGATAGCACAGAGCAAACAATGAATGTATCGGCTACGCTACTGAATGTGCAAACGTCTCAGAATAACAACGAAGCAGAGGGAGGACGCTACGGATGAATTACTGTACTTCAAAGAAGACTTTACTCCCTCCCCCCCTGTAAACAAACAGCAGAAAAACAAGCCTGTCTTTTGTCTTGACTTTAAATTAAAGGGATGAAACACACACATCCTCATTTGTTTCTTTCTTTCTGAAGGATTTGCATTTAATATCCGGGTTCCCACTTTCTAACAATGCGTCTTCCAGCAGGACCGATTGACACATTGAACTGCAGTTCCTCCGTTTTTATCGATTACCTGAATGAATCTGCAGTAAGTTCACTACATTTTATTTAAAGCTGCACAATTAATCAAAATATAATTGAAATCGAAACATGAACGAGTGCAACAAGAGCCAGCAGCGTTATAATGAATGACGAGAGAGACGCTCTGATTTAAGACAGAAAGTAACAGAACCTTGGCCACAGCCTATAAGGAACAGTTGAAGTATTTTATTCTACTATGTATAGCAGAAGTTAGTCTTTGTTGCTTTGTACGTTATTCATTAACAACAAGACATTTTTCCACTTCTGTTCTCGTCTCTCTCGGCCCGGGAGAAAAGACCTGACGCTAAAAAGGTCGCCTGATAGAAGTTTGTTTTGGTATCGTATCGCGCTGGTTCTCAAACTAAATATGTAGATGTCTGAAATTTTAAAATTTGCTCATTTTAATTTATTTCCGGGTGTTTCCATGACTGGAAAACTAGTCTCTAAATTTCCAGGTTTTCCAGAGCAGAGAATGATGGCCAGTTCTCACTGAAAAAGATAAAAAACTAAGAGGTGTTTTTGGCGTTTCACTTCAGCATGAGGCTGCGAGGGTTCGAGCTGAACACCTGGTTTGAGGTGAACTTCAAGTGCAGCAAATCCTCCTGAAGTGAGGACTTAAACAGAGCAGACGATGGCAGAGCGCCTTCGGCTCTTTCATTTTTTCTGTGATGCAGAAGTATTTTGGAGGCTGGGAAATGTTTCTCTCTGATGTTACTCCTGTTATTTCTGCAGTTTTATTGACCAATATTTCTGTTTCTGGTGTTAGAAGTTGTACGGGTGTTTATTTGCTTTAATCACTGAACTCACCTGACAGCCGTTTATTTGGGACCCTTTTATTCTTTTATTATTTACAATAAATGTGCCTGCAGTCAGCTACAGTAAAGAAACTAAAGTGCACTGTAAATGCAAAATTGCTTTTTGTCATAGTACAAAGAACACACCATCATATGCATAAAATCTGAAAACTTCCAACATCACAGCGAAGAACTCATAGAGAATTGATACAATATCACAGACCAGAATATCGCAGGTTTTTGGAAACTTTACTTTTTGTCTTCTTGTCCTTTGGATGCAAACAAACAAATGAAAAGGTTGAATTACTCACTAACAGGAATAAAAGTGTTCTCAGTATAATCTGTTTACAGTACAGACGCTTGCTGAGCCACGTTCAGAAATAACTTATTTTATGGTTTTTAAAATGATTTTGAGGCTACAAATGTCGAATCAGATGCTAGAAAAACTGAAAACTGCACCGGAAACAATGAGCTGTAATAATGGGAACAATGACCTGTAATAATGGGAGCAGGTTTTAAATATGTCACTGTGGAGTTGAACATAAACAGCCTTTGTTAAGAGTCTGAACGTATCTGAACTGCAGTAAAAGTTGCAGCCTGTCAATTAGACAGACTGGAGGTTATTTTAGAAGCTGACTTCTGATTATTTCTGATAAACTTTAAAAGAAACTTCGACTCTGCATCGGGGTCCGTTTGCCATTGAAGATTATCGCTTTATTAAATTGTAACGCTCT